>JARQOC010000008.1:115876033-115894446 GCA_033576535.1 Allobates femoralis
TATTAATTATTGATTTTTACACTACTATATGTGTGAGGGACCCAACAGCCAATCAAAGACGCTGTCATGTAGAATGGGTGTCTGTGATTGGCTGCTGGAGGAACCTGAAACCAACTCATACATTCTATCATTTAGAATGTATGGGTAGAATTGGGATTTCCTACACCATTTACGTACTGAGTTGTGAAGGAGTGCAATCTCCTGACAACTTAGTATGTAATTGGCGTAAGAAATGCGAACTGCAGCATTGTAACCGGGAAAACACTGGGGTCACCTGAAGACAGCTCAAGTGGCATATGCAAATGGAGTCCGTGGAGCCTCGTTTAAGAGTCTCAAACATGGGACTAGCCAGATATCCCTCCAGGGAAGGACCTAGCCCTAGGTGGCATGACCTAAGCTGTCCACGGGTGGCCTGAGTTACCCCACTTACGATACCAAAGCACTACGAGCTCTCCTTCAGGGACCAAAGGGATAGAAGCTATGTTCGTCCTCTTGGTCTCTGATGAAGCAGAGCTTAGAGTGTTCTTCACAGAGATGGGGGTTGAGGGGTTGATAAAGATGTAGTTCCTAAATGTGTTTGTGTTTTTATTTATAAGTTTTTTTATTTTTTAATTCATTTTTCAAGAAAAAAATCAACGTAGGCTTCGCTATATTTTTGTATGCCAGCCAGGCACAGCAGGCAGGTACGGCTTGCCCCCAACCCCCAGCTGCCTATTTGTACCTGGATGGGAACAAAAATATAGGGAAGCCATTTTTTTAAATGATTTCATAAATTTCATGAAGTAATTAAAAAAAACAACAACGTGGGTTTTGCCCTATCTTTGTTTCCAGGCAGGTACAACTAGGCAGTTGGGGGCTGGAATCCACAGCGCAGGGTGGCCCAAGCTTTCTGCCCCCCCTCCCTGCCATCTTAGAAAATGGCACATTCATAGAAATGCCATCTTCTAGTGCTGTATCCGATTGCTCCAGTGGCACTGGTGCCGGATGGCTCACTGGGTACTAATGGTGTTAGCGCCAGCTTTGAATTATCAGCTGGCTCTAAGCCCTAAATTCATGATGTCACGCCAATATTAGACATGGCCACCATGAATTTCTAGTAAACATTAAAAAAACACAACACAGAGAAAAAATTTTTAATTAGAATTAAAACAATGAAAAATTTAGAAACTCCATCTTTATTTTAAAAAACAATATCCACCAGTCTGATGTAGTCCACAGGGACAGCTCTATTACATTGCTCTGTATAGACAAGCGCCTGTACAGAGTGAGAAGCAGGCTGAGACTGACAGTGACAGTTAAAGTTCACCTGAGTTAATGGCTCGGGCCATGAACTTGGGTGAGCCCTGACGTCTTCGTGAACATGGCCGGAAAAAGCCGAAGACAGCCGAGTAACAGCAGTGCAGTGAATACTGCCGAAAATTAATGAGCATCCCCGGAAGCAGAAGCAACCGGGAGACAACGAGATGGGAGGACGCGTCGCTTGGACGGTATGTATAATTATGTTTATTAATAATGTGCTTTTTTTTACAGCCCCTGGACCTGAGCTGGGCCCAAACTGTAGCACAGGTTTCCCAGGGAAACCTGTGTTCGGGACCTTGTGCACGAACACTATGTGTTCAGTACAGGTCCAGAACTTTACAGTTTGGATTCGCCCATCCCTAGTCTTGGGCAAGGGATTGACTCTGGGCATCCCGGCACGTTATATGAGACCCGTGGTCATGGATGGAAGTGTGATCTTGTGTAGTGCAGGTCATACCTTTTAGCACACCCCATATCGCTGTTGCCTTAGACAGGCCAGGACCAAATTCCAGTTCAGACTGACAAAGATACTAGCAGTTAATTTCAAACAACAGTTCTTAACTTGAAGACACCCCTGTTCTTTGGCAGCTGTTCAGTTCCTCGAATAAAAAAAAGTTAAATATGTTCTTTTTAATAAATCTTTCCCTTTATTCTCTATAAATATCTATGACTACAAAGCTCATTTCATGCCATCTTTGCCATTTCTTGGCACATTTTCCATAATGGACAAATGGGATAGATCCTATAAACAGTTATTTTTATTTAATATGTCATAGAAAATGACAGTGTCGCACTACAGGGTTCCCCATTCTAGACATAGATGCGGATCCCAGCGGTGTGACCCACATCTATTAGAAATTTCTGACATATTTCATAGATATGTTATAAATGTTCAAGACGGGAAAAACCCGTGAGGACTTTTGAAGCTGGGCCAAGCTATCAGCTGATTTCAAGAACGGTAGCCTTTAAAAATGAGGTTGTCAAGATGAGATAATGTCAAGATGAGACAACCCTTTTAATGTAAAGCACTGGGAATGGAATACAGGATGAGAAGAAAGCTTTAAAAGTTCAAATATTTTATGAAAAAGGGTCTGTCAAGATTGGACTACCTCTATAACATAGAGACATTTCAAAATATGCCTTTTAGTCATACATCTTATTTTTTAAATCAAAGCAAATAGAATTTGTTTCTGAAGTGTTGGAAGAGAATTAGCAAGAAATTGCCAATGTGATTAAAGTGAGTGTATTAAAATAAAAAGAAACCAGGCACCACATAGGGACACAGCTTCTGCCAAATCAGCTCACAGATCTTTTGCGCTAACAACAATTAAGAAATGAAATGAAGCCAAGATAATCTATCGTCAGTTTCCAAAAAAACTTCTTTTTTTAAACCAAAGATGTAATTTGAAAGGAATTTAAAAACCCAAACACAAAAATATAATCTAATAAATGTTCAAGTTATTTATATAACATTAGTCATAAAAACATAATTAACAATTGAAACATAAATGATAGATCACATATGTTCCAGTTTTCTTATTATTCAGTCCTGCTCATTTTTATTGGCCCCATGAAGTTTAAGTACATAATGTGGAATATGTCCTGAAGACAATGAATCAAGTCAAATAACTTTTTTGTATAGATCACTCATGTTAAATACAAAAATAAAATAAATAAAATAAACAACAATTTAAATCAAGAAACAATGGGAATGAAAAAAAAACTTAAAGGTTGCTGTGACGCTGGTATTTGCACCCTTTACATTAAATTAGTATGGAGACACATTTTGGCACGCCTGGGGTAAATCACAAATGAGATTCCCCTGTTACAAACTGTCGGTGCCCATGGATATGAATTAGAGAATGATGACTTCAGTGTTTAAAAAGCCACATGTTAGGCCCTGTTCGTATGTTACAATGGTGGAGACAAGGAAGCAGTCTGAGGACATCAGAACTGTTATAATTAGCAAACACACGGCTTTCAAAGGGTATAAGGCCATCTCCAAAAACCTTGGTATCTCAGTTTCAATAGTGCACTATGTTATTAAGAAGTTTGCCAAGCATGGAACCGCCAAGAACCTCCCTGGGGGTGGGGAAAGTAGGAAAATTGACAAGAGATGTCTTCAAAGGTTGGTGCGAATGGTGGAAAAAAATACCACTTCAGACATTCAAAGACCTGAAGGCCAACCTGAAAAAGTCTGGAGTCATGGTGTTAACAAGTATCAAACCCAAACACTAAACTAAGGCTAAGTAAAAAACAATTCCTAAAGAAAATAAATAAAAAGGAATGATTGATCTTTCTCAAAGAGTACCTTGATAAATCACAATTCTCCCGGTAAAATGTTATGTGGAAAGATGAAACAAAAATAGACCTTTTTGGCAATGCAAAGCAACAGTTTGTTTACAGACGGCACAATGAAGCTTATAAGGAAACAAACACCCTACCAACAGTTAAGCATGGTGGAGCATCCATAATGCTGTGGGGTTGGTTTGCTGCGTCTGGTACTGGAGGCCTTGACTGTATCACAGGAATCATGAAATCAGAGAATTGTCAAGAGATTTTAGAGAGAAATGTCCTAACCAGTGTAAGAGAACCTGGTTTGATTCGAAGATCATTGGTCCTCGAGCATGACAATGACCTAAAGAAGACATCCTGAAGTACACAGAAATGGTTGAGAAAGAAAAAATGAACTGTTCTAAAATGGCCAGCAATGAGTCCTCACCTCAATCCCATTCAAAACCTTTGGGGTGAGCTGAAATCTGCCATTGGGAAAAAGAACCCTGCAAACATTCAAGAGCTTAAACAAACTGCGTGGGAGAAAATACCAGCTGAGAAGTGCAAGAAGCTTATAGAAAGAAAAGTTGTCAAAAGCCAAATTAGCTAATTAAAAACAGGGTTTATAAAGACATTTTTCAAAATGCAATTTGGAGTAAAACATAGTAAGAGGCTGGTTAGGCAGGGTGTTTAGTAATAAATAAATACACAAATATTGGTGGGTTGGGTAGGGCATAGGGGACATGTCAGGACCCCTTAAAATTAATTCCCAGATCATTTATACGTAAATCTAAAAAGGGTAACTGCATCATATTAGATTCAGACGTAAACTTAAGACCTAACTTATCGTTGTTTCTACCTGTTATACCCAGCAATGATCTCAGCCAGCACAAATCGATCACAGACCACTTCAGCCAGCAAATGTGTGGTTTCCTGGTCATGTCACAACGACTGAGCAGCACCTTCTATTCTGCTCTGTTCTGTTCATGGAGCATGACTGCCAGTGTCATACTGATTGACAGCCAGCTCCTCATTGCCTAACTGCGGATTACTGGATGTCAATCAGCATGATGTTAGTAGGCACACCTTATGGACAAAGCAGATAATAAGAGGAGGTGCTACTTTGTTGACATGAAACAGCAGAGTCACTAGCAAAATCTGCACATAATCTCTCTGAGCTGTCACAAGGTAAAATAAGTAGGTAGTTACCTGACTGTTAGTTTTAGTCCCATAGTAAAAAAAAAATCCCCCATAACCCCTTTATGCAGTAACCATTTTTGCAATTTGCTTTATTAAAAAAAATTCCATACTCTTCTCTATATACAGCAAATCCTTATATCAGCCTTTTTTTTTTCTTCCTGTGATATTTTTATTTGAGGGAGGGCCACCCCGTTAAACATCACGTTATCAGGCAGAATTTGTGAAGTCATTAACCGCTCTTTGTGTCATCACTGTCCCCTAATGATGTCCTGTTTCAGGAAGGGTGAAGGAGAAGTGACTGCAGCTGACATTTGCTAGGTATGGAGTGGGCTTAGCTCCTGAGCCCTTTCCATATACATGCACCCTGATTGTGACTTACAGTTACATCAGAGTATGCAAAGTGCAAACGGGTCAATCCCCACTAACTATATCGGGGAAATCTAAAATATTTTAACTTTTTTTTTCTATCAACTGACCTCAATTGACATTCACAGTAAGTTCAACTGTCACAAGTAATAAATCAACTAGCTATTGAACCCATGGGAGCACAAACCCCCACCCAACCAAAACCAACTTGAATAAATACTAAGGCCAAAGTTATATGGTGTGGTGTAAAGATGGCCATGAGGCTTTACTCTGGATTTAAAATAATGCATACAATAGATATCCATATTAAAACATCTCGATAAACACTTGGATGGGAAAACATCCATCAATCATTAAAATAATAAAGGTTTCCAGAAAGCACCCTATTTTACAGGGCAGCTTTTCCCCAAACGGCCTCAATGACTCGGTGAGCCCCCATCCGCACCCCCCACAAGCCAAACAGCCATCTCTCAACCATGGACTGGAGGTCCAAATTAAATATATCCAGTTCCACCTTTCTAAGATGTATACCATCCTGTCGATATAAACCAGTAAGGAACCCCTCCATGTCCACATGGCGGTAAACTGAGCCGCCTACCACCGGCATGAACCTGGCAACAAGTATGCTTCACCCTTTTCCTAATGGTTTTAAGAAAACGAAATTAACCTGAGGACCACATGAGGCGGGGAATGATGTCCGAGAACACCAGAGCCCCATCCGGAATCATGCCCCGGATTACCTGCAGATCATGTTTAATGTGCCAGAGGAGATCCAGTGTATTGACCTTTTCGAAGTCATTCCCTGCCAAGTGGATAATGATCAAATCGGGCCGAGGGGCAAGCACTGAAAGCTTGTGTAAATGAAAATAGAGCCCTTCCCACTGCATTCCCTTCCTACTAAATCAATAGATCGAAACCTGTGTCCAATCAAAGGATAAGTTGTCTGAATAGATCCTGCATTGAGCTCTCCTCCTCTTCGCCCAAAAAAATATAAGAATGTCCAATGACCCAAACTACTTTGGAACCTGCAAAGACAAAATATTGAAATTAAACAACAGCATTAGGACGAATGTAAAGACGAACTCTATGAGACTTCCATCTAACAATGCGGTGAATTTTCTCTTCCAAAGAAACGGGACGCCGCCACCGTCCCAGCGCCCACCCGGAAAGAATGCGCGGAGATCCTATAGCCCTCCAGGCCTAATCCATGGAGGCACTTTCGCAGCACCACATTGAATTGAAACACGGTAACCGGTGACCCGTCCAAATGAATAAATAACAGAGTAAAACCTTCAGGCCTCGCGCGCAACCGGTTGCGGATGTTAAAATGAGGGCAAACCTCTGAATCCTGAATTGCATTAAGCCGAATAAGCGTGCCCTTCCCCAACTGATCCGTCTTCGATCACTCAAGAAAACTGTGAGAAAACGTTCATGCCAATGCAAATCTTTAAGAGTCAAACCCGATAGCATGCATTTACTTCGACAGACCAACTCCCCGATTTGAAAGGCGCCAAAATATGTGAAGGTAAAGCACTCTCAGAAGTATTTCAAATTTAATTAAACAAATCAAAGATAGTGCAGACCATAACTTAAGTAACAATGGTAAAGAAATAGCCCTCCTTCCGTCAGGGCAGGAGTGCTTTTTTCTGAGTCCTTTAAAGAATTGTTTAATTAGGTAAAAATAAAATATCGACGGATAATCTTGTAACTTTAAAAATAAAGAAATACCGGAAACAGCCATGTGAGTCCTAGAAAAACTGTAGCCTTTCTGCACCAATGTATTCACATAAACTAGTGTCCATGTAGCGGAAGCAACACGACAGTTGGCCGACACTGTGTGGCAATACCAGCACCAATCGTTCCATGTGGCTACAACGCTCATCTACATATTTTGATCCAGACAAAATAGCATCCCGGGAATCATCTGAACCATCGATAAAAAAGCAAAAAGCAAAGGATAAAACAAACTCCTCTTGTACACAGCATCGACCATTAAATTGGTCCAAAAAGCCCAGCCATACCCATGGATCCACCTTAATTGCCGCAGATAGCGGAATGTGCGCCATGGGAGAAGAAAACCCCATCATACCTTCATGCAGCCGGCGTCAAAATGACTGACCCATCGGCATGATACGAAGTGTGAAATTAAGGCTTCCCAGAAGAGATTGGAGCTGTAATAGTAAAATCTTATCACGATCAAATGCCCCTAAAATCTTTTGCTTAATGCTGTTGGATTTTTTCAAAGGTAAACGGAGCTCCATTTTCATTGAGCCTAAAAAATCAAAGCATTCAGATGGAGCGACCGTTTTATCATCAGCAACTGGGATTCCAAATGAATCCATCAATGAACAAAACCTGGATAGCAGGTGAAAACTGTCATCACTACCTGGGAGACCCAAAAATAAAAGGTCATCCAGGTAGTGCAGCATACTACCCATAAAAAACAAATGTTCTGTCACCCATTGAATAAAAGAAGAAAAGGACTCGAAATAATAACAAGATAGGGAAAACCCCACGGACAGACAGCGGTCAAAGAAAAATGCATTCCGAAAATGAAAACCCAAAGAATTAAACCCACTAGGGAAACCAGGAGTAATCAAAATGCTGACTTAATATCAGCTTTCGCCAGTAATGCCCCTTTACCAACACGCTGTAGATGTGTGATCGCCACATCAAAAGACATGTAAGAAACCGCCATCACATTACTGGCCACGTCATCATTATGAGAGGATCCTATCAGGTAAGGCAGGTGGTGAATAACCCTCACCGAACCTGCCTCCTTTTTTGGCACCACCTTGAGGGGGACACCCTAAAATTTGAAAATGGCAGAACAGAGAAAGGGCCTGAAATACACCCTAGACTCAATTCCTTTACAATATAATGCTCAACTGCGTCGCCGTGGGCAGACACAAAAATCAAATTATTATAAACCTTACAGCCGTGTCCCTTAAACTCAGGGACCAGAAAACTGAACAAAAAACCTTCAGTGTTTAGACGCGCCTTTTCTCTGTCAGGATACAACTCGAGAGGCGGATGCATGGTGGCCACATTCACTGGAATCCTGCCCTTTAGCCCCTGCATTCCAAGCTAATCCTGAATTAACCCCTTGTTTTTTGTAACATTTAGAACCCAGGTGTCCTCTGCAGCAGAATGGCCACTCGTGACGAAATTGGCAAGTGTTCGGCCATTTACATGCAGCGTCATTATATGCAAAGCATGCACCACGCTTCGGTAATTGAGTCACGGCTGTCTTCACAGCCAGGAGCCTCTGTGGCATCATAAGGCTGACCCATAGCCCAACATCCTTAGTACCCCATTTGACATGGGGGTGCACATATAATTTTTGGCAGAAAGATTCATCATATTAGGACCAGGCCATGCCCCCAAAATTCTTATAAGCCTCAAGGACAATGCCCAGGTGCTGAAACAACCCAGAACACAGGCCTGTCTCCCACTCGCCAAGCACAGCTGAATAAACAGCAAAAGTCTGTAGCCAGTTGTGAAACGACTTATAAGACTTTTTCTTATCTCCCTCAGGATCTTTGTCATCCTTTCTGTCAGCTGCCTGCAGCGAGCTCAGCCGGCCAGCAGGCAACAGCGAAAACAAATCGACATACTCGTGATGCCATATTTTTTCTTTTACTGCTGCAGGCAAATGGAAACCCAATGGCGACACCTGACAAGTCAGCCACTCCTTGCGTAAAGACTCAGACACCACCGCAGACTTGCCAGCACTCCCTAAGCAAGGGGCAGCACTAACGACAGGTGCCTGCCCACCAGAGCTTCGTTCACAACCTGGCGGACTAAAGCTTGAATAAAAGGCACAGATATGGGAGAAAAACCCTATTAACCCCCATCCTCGACTGACCCGACAGGCAAGCTGGGCCTTGTGACTCCTGTAATACGGAGCCATGTAAGCTAGCCACAGACTCAGCTCCAATGGGCCGTCCCTCCTCCCCATCCGAGGAGGGTGAAGATTCAGAAGCTCATGCTTGAGTGCCTACATAAAATCGTGATCCCTGTGCATAGGGACAGTGGGCATAATAGAAGGGGCCAAAGCTGCACTCACTTCACTGCCCCGCGACCCACTGTGCAGCACAGACAGGCCGACCCCGTTCGGCTGCAAACCTACTGACCCTGCACCCCCATTATGCCCGGTGACCTTACCGGATCCCCCATGGCTTGGAAGCTCAGCCACTGCAGCCTTTGGCAAGGGAGCAGGCCTAGACTTCCTCTCGCAAGGCTTCCTCTTCTCTGCTCCTCGCCATACTCCAGCAGAAAGGTAAGCTGCTGCTGATGGCTCCTCTGCTCTCCTCTGGCGACGTCCATTCCCATGGCGACACCTCAGCAGAGACTGCTGAGATGATTATCGCTGACTCGCTGTCCTCTTACTGCTGACTGTTCCGTTCCTGCACTGCTCCTCGGCGGTTCCTGGGGTCAGGTGGATCAGGTCTACCACGGCAACCGGCAGGGCAGTGTTGGCAGATGCTGAAGCCCCAGGTCCAGCGGTGGCCAAACAGGCTTTCAGCCACTCCAGGCTCCCATCAGCGGACACTGACAGAACTCAGTGAGTAATTCTTCCATGACGTCTTCAGATCTTCTCACAGCTGACTGACATCTGTCCCTCAGACACAGGTATAAATATCTTTATTTGAGCTCAAAACCTGTGACCAAGTTGCCTGGGCATAAAACCATAGCTACAACAATCTGAGAATACCTCAGACCACAGAACCATTTGTATGTGTCGACCATGACTAAATAAACACAAACACACTTTACCATATAATTTAATCTAAAGGCATGGGGGGGATGTGATCCCATGTGCCCCCCCCTCTATATGCTCTATGGGTCACCCATTCTATGCTCGGGTGACAGCATTTGTATTGGCACATTTTTCATTTTATTGAAGAAGTAGATGAAAACAAAACTTATGTATTGTGCAAAAACGTTTCTGTAAACCACATTTTTTATGTATACTCTGGTCTTTCTTTAAGTTGCCTTGTTGTGGGGAACTTTGTGGGTCGGGTCTTCTTTATCTCTTCTTTACTGGCTGCTTTTCCCCCCTTTATTTCAATTTTGCAGGGCAGCTGCCAGCATTATCCCTATGGCCGAAATGTGTGCATTGCTATATTAACATTGTAGTTAAATGCTTCAATAAAATGACCCCAGAGTTAGCGCATGCGCATACCTCGATCTTCAGCGCCATTTTCTTGAAGACACTGTCTCTGCAAATATCATCTGAAAATAACTGGTGATATTCGCCGAGACAGTGTCTGCAATAAAATGGCACCAATGTTTGCAGTATGGGCACGCGCTGACTCCAGCACCATTTTATTGAAGAATTCACGCACCGGCCATAGGGATAATTAAATGTAAAAAAAACTATAATTAAATCCCATTGAAATGATTGGTAAAAATACTTGTAAAGAAACCCAAAGGTGTGCAGATTATTATCTAATGTTCCTTAAGGTACCATCACACCCTAGGATATAGGTGAACGATATCGTTAGCTATGTCATGTGACCACGATCCTTTGACATCGTTAGTGCATTGTCACACTCAAGGATATCGTTAATGATCTTAAATTTGTCAACGCCAGCTACTACTTGAACGATGTTAAAAAGCGGCAGGAATAGGAGAATTATGAACGACATCGTTCAAAAAGGTGTCACACTGAACGATGTTGCTGCTTCCCAGAACGTTAATTGGACGACAAACGATGGATTTAAGGTCAGGATCTCAAATTTTTGCTGAACGATCCAACGATTTATCCTTCCAACATCGTTCGTTTACACGCAACGACACAAAAATGATATAGTTTGAACAATCACAAATCCGTTATGTTTCAACGATATCGTTAACGAGATCCTATCGTGTGACAGTACCATTAAAGTCAAAGAAATATGGTAATTTATATTTACAGGGAAAACTTCAGTAGGAAATTGCAAAAGGGAAACTATTCACAGTTAGTTTATCCTTTAGATCACGTTCACACATTGAGTATTTGGTGAGTTTTTACCTCAGTATTTGTAAGGCTGGCTTCACACCACGTTTTTTCCCTGACAGGTTCTGTCTAGTGTTTTGTAGGTAGTACCGGACAGAACCTGACAGGTCCGGACAGACAGAACCAGAGGGTTAATACACCCTCTGGTCCAGTTTGCAGCCGGATTCAGCAGAGTGCAGCTTTCAGGAGCTGTCCCCTGCTGAAATATCACGATCGCGGCTTGCGGGACAGCTCCATTTGCTGAAGTTTATCAGCACTCGCCGTCAAACTCCAGCATCTGGCGTCCGGCTACCGGATCCAGTTTTATGTCAGATCTGGCACCATAGACCCCCATATTAGGGGGTGTGTCAGATCCAGGAGGATTCGGGAGTATCCGATTTGCATGCAGCATTTTTGTGTCCAGGACAAAAATCGTATGCAGCCTGATGCTGCCGGACAGGGACAAAACCTTATGGCAAATAGCTGCCATCCAGCCCTGTCCGGCACATAGGCATACATTGTGACAAAATCTAGTCTGGCGCTGTCTGGTTCACACCGGACAGCCTCAAACCTGATCTTGCCATGGTGTGAAACCGACCTAAGTCAAAACCAGGAGGGAAACAATCAGAGGAAAAATATAATAGAAACATATCACCACTTCTGTATTTTTTACCCATTCCTGGTTTTGGATTACAAATACTGAGATAAAAAAAACCTCACCAAATACTCAATGTATGCGCACGGCCTTACAAACATTTAATGTGTGCACATGGTCTAAATGTTTATGAGAACCAGGTTCCACTATAAGTCCATGTTCACATGTTGAGTATTTGGTGATTTTTTTAGCTCAGTATTTGTTCCACTCTTGGTTTTGCCTTAGAAATACTGAGGTAAAAACTCACCAAATACTGAATGTGGAAGCACTGGCACCTTAGCCGAGGGTTTCTTGGCAACATGGAACCAATGTTTTGTGTTATGTGGATAAAAAGGGTTAACACTGTGTTTCTAAGACTTATTTCTACAGGTATCTGGCATTTCTGTTGTTACCATAGCTACTGGAGTAGCCAATGAGATGGTGGAGCTTTATGAGGAAGTTTAGTAACAGCTCTTGATTGGTGGATGCTTTGGGCAAGAATAGCCCTATATAAACAAATTTCTGACGGAAAACAAGCATTATTTGCTGTGTCAAGCCAAGAAGATGGATAGCCTGTTGTCCCAGTTACTGGCGCAGGTGAGGGAAGAAGGTGGTGAGGAATGGCTGAGGAACTGTTTATCACAGCCTGCTTTGGGACCCACCTCTTCTGCTGTGACTGCTGCTTCGGAGCCTCCTTTGCCTGCCTCTGCCCAAGTGCTGGAGGTAACGGTGCCTGCGGAGGGGAGAGATGAGCCAAGGATGAGGCGGCCAAGAGAGGCATGTTCCCTCCCACCTCCGGCTCCTTGCTGGCGTAGGAGCGTGAACAGGAGCTCCTAATCTGAAGTTTGCTCCTCCGGGGCCCTTTTGCGGCCTAGCAGCGGGACCCGAGGTGATTCCGTTCCTTATCCAGTGATGGAGGGGTGATCTCACGCCCCCTACAGGGGACTGCTATGACCGACAGACTGGTGCCAGACCGGAGAGTTGAGGTGATGGAAGCGCGGTCGAATGTCACATTTGCCGGGTCCTCTGATGTCTTCTCAGGAGAACTCGGCTGTCACGGGGTCGGGCAGTGCTATTGCTGGCCCCCGGACGGGAGAGCATACTGGTTCCTCCATTCGTGGATCTGAGGCCCCTGATCCATCTAGTGCCTGGCTGCCTCAGGATCTTCCCCAGGAGGGATATCGCGGATTCCTGCCCCTCCAGTTGCCCAGCTCTTCCAGGGATCATCCTATGGACACTTCAGCTATTGATGGTGAGCATACTCCTCTTCCTGTCTTTTCCTCTGACTGTGCCTCTGCTGCTTTCATGCAGGAGATTGTAAATAGTGTAGTGGCAGAGGTTAGGGGGACTGTTGATGGTCAGACTGTTGTGCCTCCTGCTAGATCTTCAGGGGTGGCTGAATCCCTCTATAGGGAGGCGATTACTTGTGATATTTGCCTTTGGGGTTTCACTTAAGTCAGACCATGAAGGACAAGATCTGGAATAGAGAATTGTTGACATCTTTTCTCTATTGCCGGGTGGCAAGGATTATGGGTCTAGGTTGGAAAAAAATGAGATGCAGAGGCTGATGACAAAAAGAAGTCTTAAAAGTCTTTCCATATGTGATTACAAGCCTTCAAATTTTTGCTGCGGTTTTAGGAGAAAAGTATCCTCACTTATGCAGTGGCTTGTTTTACCATCTGAATACGGTTTTGGAGCTCAGCTATGATAAATCATTCCGTCAAAAAATGGCTGTGCATACTAATTTAGCCTGGGGGGCTAAGGATGTTGGCCTTTGGCTAACCCTTATGCTCCCTCAGAGAGCATCCGTCGTTAGGCAGCAGAGCAGTTTGCTGTTGAAAAGGGGGTTCTATTTTGCATTTAACGATTCAGTTTGTAAGTGGCAGGCAAAACTGTCGGTTTCGCCATGACTGTTCCTTCTGCGAGGGGAGTCATCCCGCTTCCAAGTGCTATAAAAAAGCCAATCAGCTTGCTCAACAGCAGCAGGCTGGTGGGAAGGACTAGTTTTTAAAAGCTCGGACCCCGTTGAAGCTCCAAAATATGGCCTAGTGGCTGGAACGTTATCCAGACCGTCGGAAAGCAGAGCTCATTCATAATGGGTTTTCGTATGGGTTTTTTGTCCCCTCGTTTTCGGGGGAGGGTTGTTGTAATTCTGGAAATTTGTCGTCGGTTAGGAGATTTTACGTGGAAGTTAAAGGACACATTTCAAGGGAATTGGCATTGGATCGTGTAGCCGAGCCGTTTGTGGAGCCACCCTTCTCGAATTTTTGGGTGTCCCCCCTGGGAGCAGTCCCGAAGAAAGATTCTCAGTCAATCAGAGTAATTCACCATCTCTCCTACCCTTTGGGTGAGTCGTTAAATGATCAAGTGAGTTCCTCTGATTGCTGTATCCTACACTTCCTTTGATGTGTTACAGAGTTTTGGCCAGCATACTCTGCTGGCTAAGTCAGATATTAAATCTGCCTTTCGGCTTTTGTCGGTGTCACCAGATGGCTTCAATTCTTTGGGCTTTTCTTTCGACGGTTTATTTTATTTTAACAAGTGCATCCCCATGGGGTTTTCGCTCTCATGCTTCTATTTTGAGGCTTTCTCTACGTTTTTGGAGTGGGCTTCGGTTTTGGAAGCGCCATGGGGACATGTGTTACATTATTTGGACATTTTTATTTTTTGATGCAGCTGATTCCGATGACTGTTTTCGGCTTTTGGATACTTTCAAGCGACTTATGAAGTATTTTGGGGTCCCGTTAGTGGAGGACAAAACAGTTGGTCCGTGTGTGTGTTTCGAATTTTTGGGTGTGATCTTGGACATGGATGCGATGGAATTGCGACTTCCTCAGTGCAAAATTGACTGCGATGCGATGCTGGCTAGGAGTAAAGCAACGTTGGTGACTTTCAGTCCTTATTGGGCTGTTTGAATTTTGCTTTGAGGGTTTTGCCTATGGCTCGTGTTTTTTCCCGTCGGCTATATGATAGCACAAAAGGTAATGCTTCATCGGGAGACCATATCGTTTGACTTTGCCATTGAAGCGTATTTAGGAGTTTGGAGAAGGTTTTTGTCCTCTTTCAATGGGATTAGTGTCATGCAGGAAGATTTTGTGGACTCGGATTTGTTGAAATTTTTCATAGGCTCTGTTTCGCCATTGGGTTTCGCTGTTCGTTTTCATTCTGCCTGGTCGGCGGGTACGTGGCCTCGTTGTTGGGTGAATAATGGTTTGGTTTCTAATGCTGCTTTCCTATATTTTTTTCAGTATTGGTGGGAATATATCCTTGGGGTTCTTCTTTGGTGAATAAGCGTATTCGGGTTCGGTTGGATGTCACTGGAGCTGTGTTTGCGCTTAATACTTTTTCAACTAAGTGCGATTACATGGGTGCAGCTCTGAGGGAGCTGGTGTTAAAATGCTTGTTCCATAATATTTGGCTTAAAGCCTTTTTATGTACCGAGTTGTGTCAGGCTGCTAGTGATTTCGTTTCACTGCAGGCTTTGGAAGACTTTCTTGGCCAGCATCCGGATATGGACATCAAAGGTATCCCTTGCCCGCAGGAATTGTGGGGGTGATGGGGATCTCATCCCGTCACTGATTAGGAGTTCACTGGCGACTTCAACATGGTCTTCTTACGCCTCGGCATGGACCGAATGGAGGAGGTTTTGTTCAGCGAGAGGCCGGTCCTGTGTAGTGTATGCTACGACATTGACCTTGGAATCTCTTCAAGACAAAGTATTGGCTAGTTTGGGTTTTTCATCCCTTCATCTATTGTTGGCTGGAGTGTCATTTCTTATTCAGCTCTATTGTGGGCTGTCTTTGACTGGCCTATTTCCAATACGACAGTTCCTGAAGGGTTTACGAAAAAGGACTTTCCAGCCGGATAGTAGGCGTCCAATTTCTATTGACTTATTGCGTCAACTATGGGATACTCTCCTGAGGGTATGTTTCAATAGGTTTGAAACGTGTTTATTTCAAACTTGCTTTGTGTTTGCGTTTTTCAGGCATTTCATGTGTGTGAGTTGGTAGCGGCTCGCAAGCTTCATGTTTCAGGGCTTGATGTGTCGGATGTATCTATTGGTGGTACTTATGTGATTATACGGGTTCGTCGTTCGAAAATGGATCAGTTAGGTAAGGGAGTGTTAACCAAATTGGGTGCCATACCGGATTCTCCTCTTTGCCCTAGGGATAATTTATTGCGTTGGCTATCCTTTCGGCCTAACGTGCGAGGGTTTTTATTTGTGCATGGTTCTTTGGAACCGGCTATGAAATTTCAGTTTGGCGTTCTCCTGAAAAAATGTTTATCATTTCTGGGTATTGGGCATTTGAACCTGACCCTTCATTCTTTCAGCATTGGCGCCGCAACTGAGGCTGCTCGCTTAGGCATGTCCTGCGAAGAAATCAAACGGTTGGGTCGTTGGGAATCTAGAAGGGTGGAGCTTTATATTAGGCCAGAGCTTTCATTTGCTCTTTGATTTCTTTTTTAGGGCTCCGGACTATCTGGATTGTAGGTCATTCCTACATTCATTGGGCACGGAATAGAGCAGCTTTGCGCCCTTATACGGAAAATCTGTCCTTCGACGATTCGGAAATTCGTATTTTTTTGCATGGTGTTGGGGAGATCTGTGTTCTTTCATTAAAAAACGTTCATTTTCTTTCCCTCTTCCTGATCTCATCATCATTCATCTTACGGGGAACGACCTCGGGAAGATACGTACGTGGAGTCTGCTTTGGTTGATGCAAAGGGATTTGACACTTCTTCGCTCTTTAATCCCTGGAGCATTTTTGGTGTTCTGTGATTTGGTCTTCGGGTCATTTGGCTTTTGTAAATGGGATCAGGAGGAGGGTGAACAGGAGGATGGAAAGATTTATGGCTAGTTTGGTATTCTTTTCGTCACGTAGATTTAGAGGGTTCTCTTCCGGGGTTGTATAGGCGGGATGGTGTTCACTTGGGGGAGGTTGGGTTGGACATTTTTAATGAAGGCATGCAGTCGATTGTGGAAAGGTGGCTTGGTTTGGGGGTGGTCAGGCATTCGTAATGCCTGCCCGTTTGAGCACAATTGCTCTTTTTCATTAGCGGATTTTGGTTAAATGGTTATAAAGGATAATTTATATTTTTAATTATTTATGGAAATTGAGTTATTTATTAAAATTGGAGTTATTTTTTGGTGTAATTCTTCAAATATTAAGTAACCCTTAATAAAGTTTCAGGGCCACTTTTATTCCACACACGACTGAGTGTCTCATTTATATTTTGGGGTTTCATTGTATTTTAAGCATAGGGGTGGGTCCTATGTTGCCATGTTGAAGCACTGGCACCTTAGCCGGGGGTTTCATGGCAACATGGAACCAATGTTTTGTGTTATGTGATTAAAAAGGGTTAACACTGTGTTTCTAAGTCTTATTTCTACAGGTATCTGGCATTTCTGTTGTTACCATAGCTACTGGAGTAGCCAATGAGATGGTGGAGCTTTATGAGGAAGCTTAGTAACAGCTCTTGATTGGTGGATACTTAGGGCAGGAATAGCCCCTATATAAACAAATTTCTGACAGAAAACAAGCATTATTTGCTGTGGCAAGCCAAGAAGATGCCTGCCCGCCCTCCCTCTTTTATTTGTCTCTATTTCTCTCGTTTATTTTTTTTTCTCTTTCTTGTCATGCAACTTTATTAGAGTGGGCACAATTGCTCTTTTACATGAGCGGATTTTGGCTAAATGGTTATAAAGGATTATTTATATTTTTAGTTATTTATTAAAATTAGAGTTATTTTTTGGTGTAATTCTTCAAATATTAAGTAACCCTTAATAAAGTTTCATGGCCACTTTTATTCCACTAACGACTGAGTGTCTCATTTATTTTATGGGGTTTAATTGTATTTTAAGCATAGGGGTGGGTCCTATGTTGCCATGTGTGGACGTGGCCTTACAAATACTGAGGTAAAAACTCACCAAATACTCAACATATGAAACTGGACTTAGTGGGACCTGATTGTCATAAACAGTTAGGCCATATGCACACATTGAATATTTGCTGACTTTTTTACCTCAGTATTTGTAAGGCCACCTGCACATGTTGAGTATTTGGTGACTTTATTACCTCAAAATTTGTAGACAATACCAGGAGTGGAACAATCAGAGGAAAAGTATAATAGAAATAAATCACCACTGTTGTATTTATCACCCACTCTTGGCTTTAGCTTACAAATACTGAAATAAAGAACTCACCAAATACTGAAGTGTGACAGTGGCCTTAGAAACATCAACACAATCACTTGCAAACAGGTCAGATTCTATTTCCGTTTTCCATTGAACTAGCAATTTGTGTCACCATTTCTGTTTAATTGCCACTGACGTCTGTACCATTGAATTGTACAAGAATGAAATTGGCTCAAAAATCAATCATGTGATTTTGTTGCTTTTATAATGTTTTCTTATCAGTCAGACTACTTGGTTCCAATATGTACTCCCATTTGTAGACTTGACTCACCATTTGATTAAGGGCTTATTATAACATTACATGTGCCTAATGTTCTCACTTATTGTTTGATTTTTATAAACAAATGATAAAAAAAAACAAGGAACTTATCAGAAAAAAGTGTTTTTTACACCCGTGAAAGAAATGCCATTATGTGTGCAGTGTGAGAATGTTATTAATCTTGTATGGATTATTTTTCAGA
>JARQOC010000008.1:115894546-115908122 GCA_033576535.1 Allobates femoralis
TGGGGGTATACAGCAGCCCTCAGGGGTTATACAGCACCCCCCAGGGGTTATACAGCGGCCCCCAGGGGTAATACAGCGGCCCCCAGGGGGTAATACAGCAGCCCCCAGGGGGTATCCAGCGGCCCCCAGGGGGTATCCAGCAGTCCTCAGGGGGTACCCAGCAGCCCCCAAATGCTGGCACTCACCCCCCCTCCTGCTTATCTTACCATCCCGGTCTTCTGCTCAGCGCCGCTCCTCGGTGCTCCGTTCTTCATGCTCCGTCCTCGCTGCATCCGGGATCTCCGGCCGTCGCACGATGACGTCATATGCCTACGACGGCCGGGGATCCCGGATGTAGCTGGACGAGAGGATGAAGAACGGAGCACCGAGGATCGGCGCTGAGCAGAAGACCGGGATGGTAATATAAGCAGCGGGGGGGGGCCCTTACAAGGAGGAGGGATGAGTGCCAGCATTTGGGGGCATATATGCACCATTTCCCCCTGCCGCTGATTGACAGGGGGAAGCAGTGCATATATAATGAGCGGCCCCACGTGACGGGGCCGCTCATACAGCAGCCTCCCCCCGCCTCCTCCAGCCTCCACAGCCCCCACCAACCGTAGTGACTCGTGTATAAGCCGAGGGGGAGACTTTTCAGCCCAAATTTTGGGCTGAAAAACTCGGCTTATACACGAGTATATACGGTATATTTTTGTTTTATCTCTGCCACATGAGCTGTCTATGTAGGTGATGCCATGTTTCTACAATAACCTCAAGAACAAATCAACCTTTGCTGATTTTTGCCACTTGGCATCAAACTTCTGACAATTCATATTGTGAGATCCCCGCGACCTTCCCCGGGACGTCAACCTTTTCACTTATCTAAAAAAATGAGAATGCGCATAGGGTCTTATCCTTAATATAAATCAAATCCCATACAGTGTGAAAACTGCTCACCTGATACGGTTGTGAAGTCCACAACCAGCTTGATCGCTCAAGCACAGCAGCCGCAGCCGGGACCGCACTTCCACAATCGTGGGGGTGAAACTCTAACCGGGTCCAAGTGTCTTTCGGTCCGCGCCGCTGCTCCAATAAGTATTAGAAACACTGGAGTGTTTTAAATAAAAGATCTTCAGTTTTATTTCCGACGCGTTTTGGAGCTAAACACCCAGCTCCTTCCTCAGGGAATGACCATTCCCTGAGGAAGGAGCTGGGTGTTTAGCTCCGAAACGCGTCGGAAATAAAACTGAAGATCTTTTATTTAAAGCACTCCAGTGTTTCTAATACTTATTGGAGCAGCGGCGCGGACCGAAAGACACTTGGTCCCGGATAAACCTTTTCACTTGACTTTTGAGTCTACTTCTAGGAAAATTGCATGTAATAGCAACATTTTTATCAGTCACTGATCTGCACCTTTACTCTAAACTTTTACAATAAGAGTAGGAGTTTGGACTAGTAAAAGGGCAAATAGATGGAGAGGAGAGAAAATTTTGTAATGAGTCCATAGTCGTAATGTGTACAAAATAGTCAACTTTATTATGTGATACAATTAAATCAAAAATCACTCATTGAAGGAAAGTTCTCAAAAAATGTAACAATAAATATATAAACATCGATATGAAGTAAGAGGACTTTACATAAGATTAATAAAAAGAGGCAGCACCATAAAACAAACACAAGGAAGAAACAATGCTAACAGGCCTCAATTATAATAAAAGTAACTATACTAAAATAATATATGGACAAGTAAATTAATGACCAGTGGCATAGGTGACAAATTATAGTAGGGGAGGATGATATGGTAAAAAAATAATATTAATAAACAGTATGATGAGCCAAGGATAATTTTAAAAGGAACACCACATGAAAAGCTGAAAGAAAGCGGGTATCTGTGTGGTGTAATATAAATCACTCACATGATACAAATGCCATAGGCAAAAAGTGCCTGATGTATATTGAAAAATTATACCAATACTAGTTGTAGTCCCCGGCATTGCCCGGGATAGCGACTGACTGTTATTAGATATAACAAAATAGAATGGATTAACAGAGTCTTGCTTCTCTTTGATGAGATACACAGGCTACAAGTGTAATGTAGGGGCTATGTATGGTCCCCTGGTGTAATACATGGGCTTTGTGTGGGCCCCTGGTATAATACAGGGGCTATGTGTGGACATAGGTTTTAAGTGTAATACAGGGGCTATGTGTGGGCCCCTAGTGTAATACAGGGGCTATGTGTGTGCTCGTGGTGTAACACAGGGGCTATGTGTAGGCCCTTGGTTTATCACAAGGCTATGTGTGGGCACAGGCTGTAATATAGAGGCTACATGAGGCATCCAGCTGTAATATTGGGGACTGTGTGTGGCCTTTTGCTATGTGTGAGCTCCTGCTCTAATACGGGGGGCTATGTGTTTGCTCCTGGTGTAATATAGAGGCTACATGAGGCTCCTGCTATAATACTGGGGACTGTGTGTGGCCTTCTGCTGTATACTGAGAGCTGTGTGCAGCCTCCTGCTGTTTATAGGGGGCTGTGTTTGGCCTCTTGCTGTATACTGGGGGCTGATTGTAGCCTTACGCTGTATACTGGGGGCTGTGTGCAGATCCTGCTGTAATACTGGGGGTTGTGTGTGTCCTCCTGCTGTATACAGGGACTATATGTGGGCTCCTGCTACTTATTCAGGGCTGTATGCAGCCTCCTGCTATATACTGGGGACTGTGTGGCCTCCTCCTGTATACAGGGGTTGTATGTGGCTACCTGCTGTATAATGAGGGCTGTGTGCAGCCTTCTGCTGTATACTGGTGTGTGTGTGTGTGTGTGTGTGTGTGTGACTCCTGAAGTATACTGAGGGCTGCATGTGGCCTCCTGCTGTATACTGGAGGCTATATGTGGCCTCCTGCTGTATAATGGGGGATGTGTGCAGCCTTGTGCTGTATACTGGGAGCTGTGTGCAGCCTCCTGCTGTATACTTGGGGCTGTGTGTGGCCTCCTGCTGTATACTAGGGGCTGTGTTCAGCCTCTTGCTGTACACTGGGGGCTGTTTGCAGCATCTTGCTGTATACTGGGGACTGTGTGCCACCTCTTGCTGCATACTGGGGACTGTGTGAAGCCTCCTGCTGTATTCTGGGGACTATGTGGCCTCCTCCTGTATATAGGGGTTCTATGTGGCCTCCTGCTGTATAATGAGGGCTGTGTGCTGCCATCTGCTGTATACATGGGGCTATATATGGCCTCCTGCTGTATATTGGGGGCTGTGTATATTGGGGGCTGCATACAGCTCCTGTTGTATACTGGGAGCTGTGTGCAGCCTCCTGCTCTATACTGGGGACTGTGTGTGGCCTCCTGCTTAGGGATGGGCGAGTACCGTACTATTCGGAATCGCTATACCCGCAACGAGTAGGTCTCGGTACTCGCTACTCATTGCGAGTATAGCGATTCCAAATACTTTTGCAGTGTACCAATAGATACACTGCAAAAGAGAGGAAAAGTGGTTAAAAAATCAAAAAATCGGATACTCACCTTAACCGACGGCTGTACCGGGACCGGCCGATGCACATCTATTCATGTTAAAGGACCTTTCACTCTGTCAGCCAATAAGATGGCTGGGAGAGATCTGGCCAATCAGATGCCGCCACATCACAATGACGTAATCGCTAGCGGCCACCTGATTGGCCAGATGGAAAGGTCCTCGGTGTACCTGAGAGGACCTTTCCATCTGGCCAATCAGGTGGCTCCAAAATTCAAATGGCGCTCCTTCCCTTCTGCGCCCTGCCGTGCGCCCACACAGTGGTTTATGACCACATATGAGGTATTGGTGTACTCAGGAGAAATTGCCCAACAAATTTTAGGATCCATTTTATCCTGTTGCCCATGTGAAAATGAAAAAATTAAGGCTAAAAGAACATTTTGTTACAAAAATTAAAATGTCCATTTTTTCCTTCAACTTTATTTTAGTTCCTGTGAAGCACCTGAAGGGTTAATAATCTTCTTGAATATAGTTTTGAGTAGCTTGAGGGGTGCAGTTTTTGGAATGGTGTCACTTTTGGATGTTTTCTGTCATGTACACCCTCAAAGGGACTTCAAATGTGATGTGGTCACTAAAAAAATATGGTTTTGTAAATTTTGCTGGGAAAATGAATAATTGCTGATGAACTTTGAACCCTTATAACGTCCTACCCAAATTTTTTTTTTCTTCCAAAAGTGTGCTGATGTAGAGTAGACATGTGGAAAATGTGATTTATTAACTATTGTGTGGCACATAACTCTCTGGTGTAGCAGAATAAAAATAACAATTTGAAAATTGCTAAATTTTCAAAATGTTTGCCAAATTTTTGATTTTTTCACAAATAAACGCAAAAATTATCGACCTAAATTTAATACTAACATGAAGACCAATATGTCACAAAAAAACAATCTCAGAATTGCTTGGATCCAATGAAGCGTTCCAGAGATATTACCTCATAAATGGACACTGGTCAGGATTGCCAAAAATGCCTCGGTCTTTAGGGTCAAAATAGGCTCGGTCATGAAGGGGTTAAGCGGAGTGTATATACATATACATACGTATCATAGCTCCGCCAACGCCACACAGCCATGCCCATTCCACATAGCTCCGGCCTCTCCATATAGCCCTTCTCTGGGACTATGTGGATGTGTGGAACTATGAAGGGTTGGAGATATGGAGTGGGCATGGCTACATGGAGTGGGATGGGCTATGTGGAGTGGGCATGGCTGCATGTAAGGGCAGAGCTACCAAAAGGGGATGGAGCTATGATACATATATACATACACATTCATACATTACAATATATGGGCGATATTACCATACATGGACATCAAGATCGAGCAACGCCAGGCTCTACAGTTAGTATACCTTGAGGAACCTGGAGGAAACCCACACAAACATTATTATTATTTATTATTATAGCGCCATTAATTCCATGGTGCTTTACATGTAGAAAGGGGTTTACATAGACAAGTACAAAAAACAAGGACAATATGAGGCACACAGGTACAGAAGGATAAAGGATGCTGTCCGTGAGGGCTGCCAAGTTTTGAAATGGCGATGAAGATGTTTAGCGCTGATGATGTCATTATCAGCATGACTATTCCGTTCATCTACATGCGGGAGCACACTCTAAACAGTATTCGGAGTCAGGTGGTGGGACAAAAGGAGGGAGAGGAAGTACAGGATGAGTCATATGAGGCAGCGATAACATGATTTCCAAGGTCCAGATGGTCAGCAGTACCAAGGCGGCAGGCATGGGACGGTGGGGGAGAGAGATTAACGAGGGCGCATGGTAGCAGCCAAACTGTTGAGGAAGGTGCAGGAGCTGAGGAAGAAGTGGAGGACGAACTGGTTATGGGCATGGAAGACTCAGCAGATGAGGGAGACCTTGATCACATTTCTGTTGTGCGAGGTTGGTGGGAGAGGGCAGAGGAAGGAAGCATGATACTTACCTCACCGCCACTAACACAACAAGGACTTGGTCCTCCTGGATGTGCAAGACACATGAGTGCCTTCTTGCTGCACTACCTACAACATGACCCTCGGAGTGTCAGAATTCGAAGTAATGCCGACTACTGGGTTGCCACACTCTTAGATCCCCGGTACAAGAGTAAATTTGGTGAAATAATTCCTGCCATAGAAAGGGATTCACGCATGTAGGAGTATCAGCAGAGGCTGCTACAGAATCTTAGATCTGCTTTTCCACAAAACATCAGTGGTGCACGTAGTGAATCTCACAGTTCTAACTTGCCAACCGTGGGACTGTTGAGTCATCATTCAAACCGTACCAATAACACCGTATCTGGTGGTAACCGCAATTTTGTGTATTCGTTTCACTAATTTTTTAGACCATCCTTTGCAAGGCCAGAGGAGACAAGAAGTCTGACACATAGTCAACGCCTAGATAGGATGGTAAAGGAGTATCTCCAAGTGAACATAGATGCCATGACTGTGGAACTGGACCCTTACTCATTTTGGGCTTCCAATCAGGAAAAATGGCCTGAGCATGCCACTCACGCCTTGGAGATCTTGTCGTGCCCCGCAGCCAGCGTTCTCTCTGAACGTGTCTTTAGCACTGTTGGTGGTCTGCTGACAGATAAGCGCACACAGCTGTCCAGTGAGAATGTAGACAGACTAACGTTCATCAAGATGAACAAGTCATGGATCCGCAAGGACTTTTCTATCCCTGTGTCATCCTGGGGAGACTAAAGGCTTGTGGATTTTTGAATGTGCTGTATGACAGTCACCAACAATTTTAAGCTTGCAACTGTGGGGCAATTGATGCCACTTAAGTGATGTCTGTGCCCCAATTTTTGGAAAAAAATGAGACTCTTGTTGGAGTCCCCTTGCTGTGTTTTACATTATTTTAGAAGGGCAAGACATGCCTATATCTGTGTCTCCTCCTCCTTTTACTTGTCCAGCTCTTTTCTTTTCACATGTTTATATGTCCTTGTCACTTTTCCATGTGTTTGTTGTGTCTTCTAAGTAGTTTGTCAGCTTTTGGACACCTTTGAAGGTGTTTTCTATGTGTTTTCTATGTGTTTGTGTTTGCCTGTCATTGTTTTCAATGGTGTTCAACAGTGTTCGACGAACTCTCGACGAACATTCTAAGACCACACCCCCAAATACGACGAATTGAATCGAATTCGAACACTAGGGTGGTGGCTCATCTCTATCGGTAAATGGTACCAGGCCTTCTGGATGTCTATTACCATCTGACAGTTCCGTTAGGGTCCAAAGTATCGGTAAGTCCTCTTCTGCTACCCCAATTCCATGCATTTTTCTCTGTTGTACTTCTTGAACAGAGCTTGCCACTTGAGTTTCCTAGAGAAAAGGTTAATGTCTTTAATCCATTCAAAACAATCACAATTGTTAGTTGGTACAAAGGATAAGCCTTTCTTTAGGATGTTCTTTTCCAGTTTGGTCAAATCGTAGGTCGTGAGATTGATGATTTTGAGGCTATCCTTGTCTCCCCTGTTCCTTCCTAGTTAGGGTAGCGTAGGTTGTCCCCGTAGGCGGTTTTGTAGGTCATAGCCCCTCTGCTGTAATCCTTTTTCTAAAAAAGATGGTGGTGCAGGTGAGGGAAAAGAGCCCAAGGAGGATGAAGGATGTTGCGGTGCTGCTGGTGGTTGCTTCGGTTCGTCCCATCTTGGTTTTCCTCTCCCCTTTCCTCTCCCTTTGTTCCATGGTTTTCGGGGTACCCTGTCAGTATTGGCTCTCTCCACCCTTGCTAGGCATTCACTTGTGACGGTTTGGGCACTTTCTCCTTCTGATGTCTCCCCTTTTGATGATGATATATCTGTTGGCGTTTGGGGTGTTGGTTGTACTGGGGCACCTTGTGTTCCTTGTAGTGGGGGATATGCCTTCTTTTCCCTGAAGTCTGTGAGGTCTCAACTAAACTGTTTGTGTTTCCTTTCCTTAATGCTGTTCTGGAATTTTTCAATTGTGTTCTGTAAGGGCGATTGTCTCCTACTGAAGTCTGTATCCGTTTTGTATTTCAGTGCTTGTTCTGTGAATGTGTTAAGTTTCTTCGAGGTTTCTTCGAATATCAATCTTTCCTCTCTCAATAGGATTTCCATAAATCGGACCGAACTATCAATCACCTCTTTTTCCCAGGCTGCAATTAGTTCCGGGGATCGTGTTCTTTGGGCCGGTGCTAAATTTATTTGTAGACCCACCGGAATGATTCTAGATCTGATGTAGTTTTCTAGTGATTTTATCTCCCACCACGACCTAATGTTGTCTTTATAACAATTGGTGGGGGCCTGGAATGTGTTTTTTTATATTTGTACACGGTATTCTGCCTGTAGTGTCAACTACTTTTGAAAATACATCCTGTGCATCCAATGTCCACTGATCCCTGTTTATTGGGCCAAAAACAAAACCTGCTATTGATATTTGAGTAATTCAGTATTCACCGAAAGTCGATATTGGAGATTTTCCTATTGGTTTAGGCATGAATTAAGGGGAGAACTTGTATAAAGGTTCAATCTCGTTTTATTTATTAAAAACATGTGATTCAAGTGATACGTGATTTGTGACTACCCACCCCCTAGATACAAACACGCAAACACAGATCTCCTTTCTGTCATATTTGGATCTGATACTGGACAGTTCCCCGATTTATAGTCCCCACAACAGTTCTGGATAACGTGTCTCCAGATATTGTTTGGGGAATATATTTTTCAAAGTCAAGTGTAAGTCGTTTGATCCTAGGACTGATCGTGCATAACATGCATGTCTGTCAGTCCCTATTCTTGTCAAATGGTTCTTATGTCCTGTCCTATTTCCAATACTTCTTTTGCAACAAAGAGAGAGAAGAGACGGAGGGGCGCTCCTAGTGAGGACCTGACAGCTGTGGGGGCAGGCTGGGTTCAATGTGCTCACCTCTATGGGTTATGCAGCAGGCATAACACCGTGGAGAAGTGCCAAAAGCATGAAGTGCAGGTGCCGGGGATCCGATCAGTGTGGAGGATGTGATCACGTGGTGCAGTCACATGGAGTGACGTGAGCACAGGTCCTCCAGCTCAGCAGCGTTCAGAGGACTAGATGTCTTCTCTATGTGCAGCACCCACCGCTCGCCAAAGGTGCTGGGAATAAGTGTAAAAATGAAACAGCGGTTTTGGCGGCTCAAGGAGGAGACAGGGAGTTAATGATACTTTCCTTTATTTGGCATATACAGGTCAGACCTGATGAAGGCGGAACTACCGCCGAAACGCGTTGTGAACACCTCCTGTATATGCCAAATAAAGGAAAGTATCATTAACTCCCTGTCTCCTCCTTGAGCGCCCCAAAACCGCTGTTTCATTTTTACACTCAATACTTCTTTTGAAGGTAGATTGGTAATTTTTTCATTTCTTATACCATCAATGTGGTTTTTGCCCTGCCTGACGCGTTTCGTCCCTGCTTGTTACACAGAGACTCATCAGGGGCTAGTTTTCATGGTTTTCAACAGTTAAAAAATTACTATCGGGTACTCTGATAAAGATATGGTAACCTGTAGTATTTGTGAGTATATATCCCATTCTCAATCCATACAGCTATTGCAGAGTTCTTCAGTGCTCAGAGGTTCAGGGTGCTAAAGAATGGTTGATTCAAGTCGGTTCAGTTGAACGGGACAGGTATTCTGCGAACAGATAATTGGATAAGTGTGCATTTGCAAACATTAATCTGGCATTTTTATGTTTCTTTTGGATTAATGGCTTCTTCCTGGCAGAGTAGCCTTTCAGCCCATGTTAACACAGTACTTATTTCACTGTGGATAGTGACACAATCTTACCAGCTTCCGCCATCATCTTCAGGAGGTCTTTTCCTTTAGTTCTTGGGTTGATATGCACATGTCGGACCAAAGCACGTTCATTTCTGGGACACAGAACCCGTCTCCTTCCTGAGCAGTATGATGGCTGGACATTTCCATCTTTTTTGTACTTGTGTATATTTGTTTGTACAGATGAAAGAGGCACCTCCAGGTATCTGGAAAGTGCACCCAAGGATGAACCAGACTTGTGCAATTCCAAAATTCTCTTCCTGATATATTAGCTGATTTGTTTAGACTTTCACATGATGCTACACAATGAAGCAGTGTATGTCAGGTGTGCATTAAAATATATCTACAGGTGTGTCTCTAATTAAAAAAAAAATCACCAAATTGGTACATAAAAATATAGAAAAAAACTCACCAAATTTGGCCACTTACAAATATCATTGCATTTAGCAGGATACTATCAGCCACCTCAGAGGCAATCCATATCTCTCAGCACCGATGCTCCATCCCCTACAACCCTGACACGGGGGGTGATTGTGGCATCTGCGACCAACCGTGCCACAAGGAGGAGACAGGTGGTATCACTGGACATGAGATCACCACAGGGTGGCAGCCACTCCAAAAGTGAAGCATAGTGTCAGAAAGCACCCTATTAATGACGCCCAGCTGTTAGACAAGGCGGGCTGCTCTGCAACAAAATATGCAACACAAGTGACTGATTCCCCCTAGAGGACCCAGCTGTAGACTGCAGATGGATAAAAAATGCAATATAACACTATAGATGACAGTGAGGTGTTAGTTTGATATTTTGGACCAAAATAGCGTAAGCTTGTAGCCCCTGTCACGGGCCCTCACGCCTACGAGTACTCGTAGGCGTGAGGGCCCGTGATGGGGGCTACAAGCTTACGCTATTTTGGCTCAAAATATCAAACTAACACCTCACTGTCATCTATAGTGTTATATTGCATTTTTTTATCCATCTGCAGTCTACAGCTGGGTCCTCTAGGGCAGGGGTCCCCAACCACCGGTCCGCGGCCCAGTACGGGCCTTGGGGGTCTTTGTGCCGGTCCGCGGCATCCTGTCGGCTTCCCCGCCCCCCTGTCATGTCCCCGCCCACCCCGCCCATCACTTGCTGCACTACACTGCTGAGGTCTCTGCGTCAGCTGCTTAGTTATACGAGGGGAGCTGTCGGCCAATCAGTGCAGCAGCCATGCCCTGATTGGCCGACTGCTTTGCTCGTATAAGCAGCTGAGGCAGAGACCTGCCCGGAATTTCATATCTCGCGCTATTTCCAAGCGCATCACGTGATGAGCTTGGAAATAGCGCGATATATGAAAAAACTCCGGCCACGTCTCTGCCTCAGCTGCTTGTACTGACTGCAGGGGAGGGGAGCTTCAGCTGAAGGGCCGCTCTCTCTGTGTGTAGGCAAGTGTGGGAATGATTGAGTGTGAGGGTATTCAGGGGTCAATGTGTGTGTGGGCAATGACTGTGTGTGGGGGGGGTTTATACAAGGGGCAATGGCTGAGGTGGGGGTATTCAGGGGTCAATGCGTGTGTGGGCAATGACTGTGTGTGTGTGGGGGTTATACAAGGGGCAATAGCTGAGTGTGGGGGGTATTCAGGGGTCAATGTGTGTGGGCAATGACTGTGTATGTGTGGGGGAGGTTATACAAGGGGCAATGACTATGTGGGGATTATTCAAGGGTCAGTGTGTGTGGCGTTGTACAAGGGGCAACATCTGTGTGTGGGGAGTATTCAGGGGTCAGTGTGTGTGGGGGATTGTACAGGGGGCAGCATGCCTGTGTGGGGATTATACAAGAGCAATGTGTGTGTGTGTGGGGTTATGCATGGGGCAGTGTGTGTGTGGGGGAAAAATTTATGCTATATGGAGGGATATGACGCTGCATTAAACTATGAAGAGCTGTGATGCTGCATTATATTATATGGAGGGATATGAGGCTGCATTATATTATATGAATGGATATGAGGCTGTATTATACTTTATGGAGGTCTGTGATACTGCATTATATTATATGGAGGGCTGTGAGGCTGCATTATACTATGTGGAGGGCTGTGATGCTGCATTATACTATATGGAGGGCTGTGAGGCTGCACTATATTACATGGAGGGCTGTTAGGGGATATTGTGGGCTGCATTGGGTTGATAGAGATATTGCGGGCTGCAAGGGGATGATGGGGATATTGTGGGCTGCAAGGGGATGATGGAGATAACATATTGGGGCATAGAAAAATAAGACATCCCCTGAAAATAAGATGTAATGCATCTTTTGGGGAAACAGGGTACTAAACCCCACCCCTTCGTCATAGCCCCGCCCCATAAGTTCAAAGCCCCGTCGGGCCCCGGTAAAATGGTCTTGCATGAAGCCGGTCCCCAGTGCAAAAAAGGTTGGGGACCCCTGCTCTAGGGGGCATCAGTCACTTGTGTTGCATATTTTGTTGAAGAGCAGCCCGCCTTGTCTAACAGCTGGGCGTCATAAATAGGCTGCTGTCTGACACTATGCTTCACTTTTGGAGTGGCTGGCACCTTGTGGTGATCTCATGTCCAGTGATACCACCTGTCTCCTTTTTGTGGCACGGCTGGTCGCAGATGCCACAATCGCCCCCGTGTCAGGGTTGTAGAGGATGGTGCATCGGTGTTGAGAGATATGGGTTGCCTCTGAGGTGGCTGATAGTATCCTGCTAAATACAATGATATTTGTAAGCGGCCAAATTTGGTGAGTTTGTGTTTCTAATAAACTCAGATATTGCCAATAAACTAATCAGAAGCTTCCAAACACATGACATCTTCATCATATGGGCTGGCCCTAATCTATTAAAGGCATAGTAATCTTAGTGTATGTATATTGTGACTTTGTATAAAATAATAAAAATGCCTTAAAACATTCTTCCTCTCTCATTATTCTAGTATTTGGCAAATATAAATAATTATGGTAATTTTAATTGACCTAAAATGGGAAAGGTTTATTCTGATTTCATGCCAGATAGTGAGAAAAACATGGATATGTGTATTTTTATATAGTGTATGTAAACCTCTGGTTTCACCTTTATGTATTTTCATTAATAAAAATGAGTTTTCTTTATTATTGAGGTCTTTTAGCATTTTTTCTTCCTTATTTTCTGTGATTATGTGATGTACTATAAAACATTAAAGCATGGTCAATGAAAGATGGATCCTACAGTGAAAACTATGTCGAAACAGCAGGAGTGGAGCATAGTGCACAGATAAAGACTCCTTTGAATCTAAGAATGGTAACAGTATAGTCATAGTGCTTATGTAATCATTAAAAATAAAGCTAGAGGCAAGTCAAGGACATCAATGTGCAACAGTCATATACATAAAAAGTCCATGAGAATAAGGAACGTATCCATAGACGTCCTCTCCCACTGGAATGCCGCCAACTCCAAAGCACATTTCATAGGGAAAATCATTTTCTCAAAGCTACAGTTTATTATGTAAGAAACCAGTATTAGAATTGGGCAAAGCAGAAGAGAGGTTTTATGTTAGTTTTTGGGTTCCTTTGTAGATGTAACAACTGCATTAGACATCATGGAAAATCTAGTTGTACAATGCCTACTTCTAACTGTACACAGAGATTATACCTTTATGTCATCCATTAATCCAAGGTTCATGATAATGGGACTAAGTGGGACATTACATTTATCTACTAAGGTCTTGTCCTGCACTACAGATTTATGTGTAATCTATGTTTACTGATGTAACACAAGAAAATAACATCTCCACATATAAGGACCATAACCTGCAGTATAGATTTAAAGACACAAAGTTTAACATTTGATTTCTTTTGTCAGTGGTGCTAAATGGATACTGAACATTAACGGCCACTTTTGTTATGGCTATGCCTAATGGGTAGAGATGAGTGAATGGATTTGAGTTGAATTCAATACATTTGGAATTTCATTAGAAAAAGAAAAAACAGATGTGAAAAAAATTTTTCAGGGATTTGATTAATTTGAATCAAAGCAAAATGACTGTCTAAATAAAACATTTCCATTTTACTGTGGTCATTTTAGGGCATGGAATGGATTAAAAAAATGTATTACAAAACTCTCACCGATCTCAGGGAGACCAGTCGAAAGAAAACACTGCCGACATCTGGCTAAAGCGCTCAAACACAGTGAAATCCATGGTGCATTGCCTCCTGGGAATTTGAGTATGCAAATGGCGTCTGTGGAGTCTCATTTAAGAGTCTCAAACACGGGACTAGCCAGATATCCCCTCCAGGGAAGGCCCTAGCCCTGGGGTGGACTCCCTGCGGAGACCACCATAACCACCATATTAAGTGGCCCTT
>JARQOC010000008.1:115908222-115995782 GCA_033576535.1 Allobates femoralis
GGTTAATACCAGCTTTGTTATACAAGCTGGTATTAAGCCCGAGATTCTTAATGTCAGGCCACGTTTGACCCAGCCACTAAGAATCTCCAATAAAGGGTTAAAAAAACACAACACAGAGAAACATTTTTATTAGAAATAAAAAAAAAAAAAGCCATTAGGGACTCCATCTTTAATTAAAAAAATCCTCTTCCGTCCGACGTAGTCCAAAACGCGATGTCCTCTCTGCTACATCCCCTGTGCATAGATATAGATGTCTATGCACAGGGAATGAGCAGACTGAGAACAATCGCAGCTCTGCTACATCATCTCTGTGCACAGGGAGAGCAGGCGGGCTCTAGGACCCTGGAGCTGCGGCAGCCTGCACAGAGAAGACAGCTGGACTCGGCTCGCAAAGTAACAGCAGTTACTTTGCGAGTTTCCCAGCGATTACTTGCACAGTAATCAGACCAATGCAAGTCAAAGGCAATCCTAGTTTTGTCAGAGTCTGTGACAAAACTAGGATTGATATTGATTTGCATTGGACTCGTTTACTGTGCGAGTAATCACTGGGAAATTCGCAGAGTACCGAGTCCTGCGAGTCCCTTACTACTCGCCGAGTAACGAGTCCTAGCGAGTAGATTCGCCCATCCCTAGTACTAGCTTAATAAATATTACCTAGCGCTAGAGGTGTCGATCAGTCTATTTGCACTTTCGGTGCATGAGTGCACACTAACGGTTGTATAAATCAACTTTATTTATACCGTCCTATCATTGAAGAACAACATGGCGGCTCCAATCCACGCCTCTTTCCGCGGAAGGTTATAATTAAATATCATTATTATATGTATATAAAACATACGATGAGCCCCTTTACACTGCACCTGGCTCCTGCTGGATTGGCGACATGCGTTGAGTGTGCATTACCCTGCCTGCCCAGTCATCTTTTGTGTAGGTCACTCCTTATGACTTACATCTGACTATTTCTGGTATTTCTGCTGTGTTGGTTGGTGGCCTATATTTTTGCTGTTGTACGAGGGTTGAATGAAAATAAATGCCTCCACCATCGTACCTTGCGCTTCAATGGGAATATTTTAATAAATGAAACAAAGAAATAATCCTTAGAATTTTCGCTTTAATTTCTGATATTCACTTTTCACATAATCACCAGACATTTGGATAAACTTCTGCCAACGATGAAAAGGTTTCCTGAAGACATCACGGAATAAGTTGACTCGGGACTTCCAATATGTGTCACACAAGTCAGACGTTCCCGTCTCACCATCTTTAAACTAACTGGCCAAATGACGCACAGTGTTCATATCAACACAATCACCATAAACTGCTTGAATTCTTTGATTCATTTCCTTTGGGGTGACACCTGCTGTCAGAATTTAATGACAGCACGTTGTCTAAATCGTATTGGCTGGCCATCTGGGTGGGGTTCCATTACTTACTCTGTAACAACACAACTGTTCATTGCTAAGGCTTCCTGACAACTATAGTTGTAGAGGAGAGTGAACAGAATAGTCCAGTATCTTCCGCATACCAGTGCTGCCATCTTCTGAGGTGCTATGAAGGTGGAGGCATTACATTTCATTCAAACCTCATGTAAAAAGGTATTTTTTTTACCATGGCTTATTAGCATTTCCAATGGCTGAACACATGGTTTGCTCTTTGGGGGTATATATATATTTACTTGAATTTAACTAGTACTTTATTGATTGTATTTTTAATCTACTGTACTTTATTCCTACAAACCTCAGCATCTCTTCACTCTATTTATGATATGGGTTTCTGTTGGAGGCAGACAGGGTAGACAGGAATGCTATCACAAACTCCTGGTGCATATGCCTTTGACAGCATTTTTTTAAAAATGATTTTTATATTTTTGGATGTCTGGCTTATTAGTAAACAAATTAACTTCTATGATATACTAGTGAATCTCAATGAATTAGAATATCATCAAAAAGTTAATTTATTTCAGTAATTCAGTACATAATTCTGAGCCTGGCTGTGGGCTGCAGGATGTCTCCTGTGGACCTGCAGATTTGTCTGCCTCTACCTTCTGGTCGGCAGCATCTGATGTCTATGGAGTATTGTCTGTTTCCCATTCCTTTGTCTTGTTTAGCTTTTTGTCTGAGTCTGTTTGTGGTTTCCAAGATATCTGTCTGGCTGAGCGCAGCTCTCGGGTCATCAGACTTTAATTTTCTCCAGAGATTCTTTTGCTTGTTGCCTGCAGTTTCCAGTTCAGTATCTCTTGTTTGCTATCGACAGTAACTTTACAGGCGCTAGGTCAGGGGTCTCAAACTCGGCTGGGTTGGTGGGCCGCACGTAGAAAAAAAATTGATATCGGGGGGCCGCATTGCTTGTAGGACTGAGTTGCACACAATAGACCTCGAGGCTGTAGGTCAGAGGAGGGTGGGGAGAGAGAAAACAGGCGCAGATCTAAATGTAAAAGTACAATATTTCTCAGAAGTACACTGGGCAAGAGAACTCACCTTTATTGTGTCTTGTTTCTTCGCATATCAACCCACTGGGGGTCTTACAGGGGTCTTTGTCTTCTTGGTATGCTGCTGCTATCCTCCAGAGAGCGGAACTCCCAGCTATGAGCCCGTGGAATGAAGCAAGTAATTAAGGTATCCAGAGGATTGAGCGCTCCCAAGGAGATTTACCTTATGATAAGGACACTGACTCCTTTTTCCTTCTTAGAGATTTATTTCAAATGGCTTCACGGTAGTAAAAAGTCATAAAAGTCATAAAAGCATAATTAAAACAACGCGTTTCGGCTATAAATATCATAAAATAGCCTTCCTCAGGTATATGAAGTATTACATAAAGTTTGGAGGTTATATAGTGTGTGTTATCCCTCCTAATTAATCATATTGATCACACATGTCTGGCTCTTCAGTATCCAGTCTCATTAGTGTTAACCAGTTCCTCCCAAGATAAAAAAGAGAACAATAGAATAAATATACACATATATCTCTCTCTTCCTTTTTGTATATATATACACATATACATATAAGGGTATAATTCAAAAAACCAATTGTATTTTAAACATTATTAGTTCCCTTTTGTTCCATTATTAATCTTTATCTTTGTTTTCTTTCCATTTTCTTTTTCCTTTTCTTTTTATTTTTGTGTTTCGAAATCAAGTTCCAAATATCATAGTATTATTTTTATTTCTTATTAATTATGATCCACTTGATATCAAAAAATTATATTCCCAAAAGATAAAAAGAAAAAAAAAAAAAAAAAAAAAAAAAAAAATTTTTTAAATGTTTTTTTAAATAATTACAGATGGACTCGATCCTGCACATTTTCTATCAACATATCTTACCCAGTCAGAGGTATATACCACTAGGCTATACACTTCATCTATAGGACACTTGATCCAAGTCAACCCATTCATAAGTACCACATAATTGTTACGTCCCAATATATCTCTATCCCCCTCAAAGAGACAGCTATATTAGGTCGCTATATACTAGCGTGATAACTTCACCATAAAATATTTTACAATTTCCTTGATAATCTATACAAATATATCTCATATATTGCATACTTATACTGGGATCGATCTTGCTCTATTCACATTCGATCATTTTATCTTCACCCAAAAACCTGCTAAACCATCTTATCCTCCACCAGAGAGTGATTAAATCTTCTTTTCCCAATGCCTCCATAAATGCAGGTGGACCATTACAATGTCAGCACCAAGTTATGAACCGCTTCACATGTCATTTTAGGACCCACAGAGCAGACATTCCTACTTCCACAAGGAGAAACACTGCAAGAGCACTCCCGATAACCTCAATATCCCCACCTCATAAAATGATGGGATCCCAAATATGAACCCCTACAAGATCTCTATAAGGGCCCCTTCACATCAGCGCCCTCCGAAATCCGCGGCAGACGCGGCGAAAAAACCGCATCCGCCGCAACCACCGCACACCGGCCGCACCCGCGGCGCGGCCGCGGCAAACGCCACGCAAAACACAGGCGCACCCGCGGCAGGCGCGGCAAGCGTGGCCCGCACCCGCGGCAGGCGCGGCAGCGAAAAAAAACGCGGCTGACCGCGGCCCTTCCCACCGCCGCACCCGCCGCAAGCGCAAAACCGCACCCGCCGCAAGCACGCCCACACCCCACACGGCATCCACCGCAACCGCGCCGCAAGCGCAGCCGGCACGCGGAAATCGCGGCAGACGCGGCCCCCCCACCGCATCCGCCGCAAACCCCAAAAAAAACGCCGATGCGAAAGGGCCCCTAGACAACAATAAAGTTGTTCTCATCTATAAATTATCCTACTAAATGTTTTCAAGCTTATCATTTAGGCCATCCGGATATAGGCTTCGCAGCCTGTAAATCCAAAAAGCCTCCTTTTTATTCAGTTGTTGCATTCTATTAGGAGCATCCAAAGGTATCTCCTCAACTGGTGTAAGTTTTATTTTGAAATTTTTATTGTGATTTAATAAAAGGTGCCTTGATAAGCTATGGGTCATAAGGCCAATTTTTGCGTTATAACGATGTGAATTCAGTCGTGATCGGACCATCTGTGTGGTGCGACCCACGTACTGTAGTCCACATTCACAAGTAATAACATAAATAACGAAATTACTAGTACAGGTAAGAAAATTTTTTATCGGAAACATCTCTCCTGTACTAGTCGCTGTTATACTCTGAGAGCCATGAGTTATAAGATGACAACACTGACATTTTTTCTGAAAACATTTAAAAGTACCAGCAGAGTGCATACCAAAACTGGCTATGGAAATATCATCTCTTGCTGAAATTAATTTAGTATTCTTGATAATTATGTTTTTCGTGATACTTTTTTTCATGATGCTTTTTTTCATACGGCTAGGTGCCAATATATTCCTGAGAGTCCTTCCCCTTCTAAATGTGATCCCTGGTCTTTCTGGCAAGAAATCTCTCAAGAGGGGATCCTGTTTTAAAATGTGCCAGTGTTTAGAGAGGGTCTCTCTAATCAGCCGATTCCCTTTATTGAATGAGGTAATGAAGTTGTATTCCCATCTCTCCTTATTCATCATTATGGGTGGTTGAGTTTTTTTCTGTGTAATTATAGGGGCTTGAGATTTTACCGTCATCCTATCTGATTTTTCTTTTATTCTCAGGCATTCATCTTGTGATTTTTTTAGATTCACTTTATAAGCTTCCCCAATGATTTTTTTCGGGTATTTCTTTTCTTGAAACCGTTTTTTTAAAATTTCAGATTGTATTACATAATCTGACTTTTTTGTATTGTTTTTTCGGACTCGATGGAACTGTCCAAACGGTATATTATTTTTCCATTTGATATAATGGGCACTCCTATAGTCGAGATACCCATTAACATCAACACTTTTAAAGTGAGTTCTAGTTGTCAATCTCCCATTCTCAGGTATAATTTCTAGATCAAGAAATACAGCTCTATTGGTCGTTATAGTAGCCTCAAAGGATAAACCCCAAGAATTTTCATTCATGACCTTCACCAGGGATTCTGCGGCTTCCCTGTCACCCCTCCATAGAATAATCAGGTCATCTATGTATCGTTTATATAATATTATATTACTCACACATTCTGAGGAGCAAAGGGGTGATAGGGACTCGAATAGCCCCATAAATAAGTTTGCAAAACTTGGGGCTACCCGAGTCCCCATTGCGGTACCAAGTTTCTGTAGGTACAATTGTCCATCATACTCAAACACATTATGCTTGAGTATGAAGTCTAAGCTCTTTATCAAAAAATCCACCTGTCTCCCTGGCATGGCTTTATTTTGTGACAAAAAATGTCTAATTGCATCTTTGCCCAAATCATGATCAATGTTCGAATACAATGAATTCACATCCATTGTTATTATTAGGAAATTATCCTCCCACTGTATGGTGTTCAGTTCTTGTATTAGTTGTGCTGAATCCTTCAAATGTGATGGTAAAGATTTTACTATGTCCTGAAGATGTAAATCTAAAAAATGAGACAGGTGGCTAGTAAGAGAGTCAATCCCAGAAATGATGGGACGTCCTGGAGGATTGACACTATCTTTGTGCACCTTTGGAAGATGATAAAAAAAGGCCATAGATGGCTCTTTATTAACCAAAAAGTTCTTTTCTTTTTATTTATTATCCCTTCCTTATAAGCATCATTTATGAGATCATGATATTCTCTCAGAAATGTCTTAGAAGGATCTTTATCCAGTTTGATGTAATATTTAGTGTCCGATAGAATTCTTTGTGCTTCTTTAATGTACATATCTCTATCTTGAATTATGACTCCGCCTCCTTTATCCGCCTCCCTTATTATGATTTTATCATTATTTTTCAAATTGGCCATTGCCATTTTCTCTTCCTTAGTGATATTATACTTAAGGGGATAGTTGTTTATATATCCCCTCTTGGGATTTGTTTTAATTTTTGCGGTTTTCTTAGAATCTAATCGGCGGAATTCCTCACCAACTAGACCCAGAAAAGTTTCTATATAATTACCCCTATGGTGTACCGGGTTGAAATTAGAGCGGCTTTTCACTTCTAAGTGTATATTAGGGTCCACGTTTGAGGGTGTTTCATTTGTATTCATTGTAGACATATGTTTAATGTTATTCTTTTCCTGGAGCACAAAGTGTCTTTTGAGGGTTAATTTCCTCACAAATTTATTCAGATCAATAAACAGATCAAAATTGTTTGTATCTTGAGTAGGGCAGAAATTTAAGCCCTTTGTGAGTAATCTCTCCTCTGTTTCATTCATAGGATATTTAGATAGATTAAACACCCTTTTCTTTTCAGTTCTATTTATATCTTTATCCTTATTGTCCATTTCCTGTGCAGACTTTGTTTTTTGTAAGGACTCCGATTCCATCTTGTTCATGGATCGGCCTGAGTCTCTTGGTTGTTTTTGGGAATTTTTTTGGGAACGTGTTCCTGCTCTAGTTCCCCGAAACCTCCTTTTCTTTTTCTTTGGGGTGTATTTTTCAATGTGAAAAATTGGGTTATCTGTGGTTGAGAGTTGGAAACCCCAATTGATTGTGGTGGGGGATTTATAGTCTGCAAGGGTGACAGGATAGGTGCCATGTGTGATTGACTCAGGATTGTAGGAACAATTGTTTCCATTAAGGGTGAGGGCCGTATCGGACCTATTTCTAAAAAAGAAATCTGCGAGTTTGCTGAACTGGGAGAAGGAGTGGGGGCCTGTATAACTGTCACAAAGGCTGAAGGGGATTCACCTGTACTGTGTATAGTTATGTTCTCAAAAAAGCTATCATCACAAATAGATTTTTCCGTCAATTCACTATTAACCCTTGCTGAATCAGATTTCAATAAATCCTTTTCCAGGGAATTTCTTTCTGTAGTTCTCCTCAATATACCCAGGGATGGCAACCCTGGGTTAGGTGCTGGTAACTTTAAATCAAATTGTATCATGTCTTTTATTAATCGTTTTTCCAACCGTTTTTTTGGGGATAGCTGTCAAAATTTCATCACATCTATGCATTGTTATTGGGGTAGAGTGATTTAACCCTTTTTGTTTTGGTATAGCTCCTGTATTGGTCCAATCAAAACCAGTTGTTTTTTGTCTAGAATTATAAGGTAATCGTGAATTATAAAATGTGCGCAATTGATCAACTGTATCCTTTTGTTTTTTAGAGAAGTTATTTCTTTCTGGTGAGAGGTGATTTTTTAAAAAGGGAGGGCGATGATTTTGTATAGAGGTTCCATTATATTTAACCTGCCCATCATTTTTATTCAAAAAAACATCCCTCCTTAATTTTTTCGTTTTTTCTTCCATAATATTACTTTCAAAATTTTTTAAATTCTTATTTGTATCAGAATTTAAAGCTTCATAATAAGAGGTAGATTTGTAGCCCTCTAGATCTTCAACTAAGGACTCACATTTTTGTGTAGCAAAGAGTGCCAGTTCTTTGCGTTTTTCTAATAAAATAGTCATGAGTTTATATGAGCAGGCATCTAGGGTTTCCTGCCACTTTTTGGAGAAATCATTATTTGTGGAAAGGTACTATTAAAATGTATCATTAACCCTTTAGGGATAATTTTGTGTTGAATACATAGGTTCAGAAACTCTGCATCTATTTGATGACGAATTTCTAACTTCATAGTGTTCTCAAATTTATAAAAAATATTTCTTAATTTCTTTTTAGTCTCTAAATCAAGATCAGTGCATAATTGGTTAACAGTACTTGGATATTCTTTTCGTGGATCGATGGCGGCAAAAGCTTCTTGCCGTCTTGTCACTCTGTCTCTGAAATGATCCATTTAGGAATCGCTGCCTTACAATTTCTCCTGGAAATCCAGAACCAGTTCTCCACCCAAGCTTGCAGGGAAAATCCTTCAGCTTATAGTAAATTGCACACAATAGACCTCGAGGCTGTAGGTCAGAGGAGGGTGGGGAGAGAGAAAACAGGCGCAGATCTAAATGTAAAAGTACAATATTTCTCAGAAGTACACTGGGCAAGAGAACTCACCTTTATTGTGTCTTGTTTCTTCGCATATCAACCCACTGGGGGTCTTACAGGGGTCTTTGTCTTCTTGGTATGCTGCTGCTATCCTCCAGAGAGCGGAACTCCCAGCTATGAGCCCGTGGAATGAAGCAAGTAATTAAGGTATCCAGAGGATTGAGCGCTCCCAAGGAGATTTACCTTATGATAAGGACACTGACTCCTTTTTCCTTCTTAGAGATTTATTTCAAATGGCTTCACGGTAGTAAAAAGTCATAAAAGTCATAAAAGCATAATTAAAACAACGCGTTTCGGCTATAAATATCATAAAATAGCCTTCCTCAGGTATATGAAGTATTACATAAAGTTTGGAGGTTATATAGTGTGTGTTATCCCTCCTAATTAATCATATTGATCACACATGTCTGGCTCTTCAGTATCCAGTCTCATTAGTGTTAACCAGTTCCTCCCAAGATAAAAAAGAGAACAATAGAATAAATATACACATATATCTCTCTCTTCCTTTTTGTATATATATACACATATACATATAAGGGTATAATTCAAAAAACCAATTGTATTTTAAACATTATTAGTTCCCTTTTGTTCCATTATTAATCTTTATCTTTGTTTTCTTTCCATTTTCTTTTTCCTTTTCTTTTTATTTTTGTGTTTCGAAATCAAGGTCCAAATATCATAGTATTATTTTTATTTCTTATTAATTATGATCCACTTGATATCAAAAAATTATATTCCCAAAAGATAAAAAGAAAAAAAAAAAAAAAAAAAAAAAATTTTTAAATGTTTTTTTAAATAATTACAGATGGACTCGATCCTGCACATTTTCTATCAACATATCTTACCCAGTCAGAGGTATATTCCACTAGGCTATACACTTCATCAATAGGACACTTGATCCAAGTCAACCCATTCATAAGTACCACATAATTGTTACGTCCCAATATATCTCTATCCCCCTCAAAGAGACAGCTATATTAGGTCGCTATATACTAGCGTGATAACTTCACCATAAAATATTTTACAATTTCCTTGATAATCTATACAAATATATCTCATATATTGCATACTTATACTGGGATCGATCTTGCTCTATTCACATTCGATCATTTTATCTTCACCCAAAAACCTGCTAAACCATCTTATCCTCCACCAGAGAGTGATTAAATCTTCTTTTCCCAATGCCTCCATAAATGCAGGTGGACCATTACAATGTCAGCACCAAGTTATGAACCGCTTCACATGTCATTTTAGGACCCACACAGCAGACATTCCTACTTCCACAAGGAGAAACACTGCAAGAGCACTCCCGATAACCTCAATATCCCCACCTCATAAAATGATGGGATCCCAAATATGAACCTCAACAATACTCAAATAATACTATGATATTTGGACCTTGATTTCGAAACACAAAAATAAAAAGAAAAGGAAAAAGAAAATGGAAAGAAAACAAAGATAAAGATTAATAATGGAACAAAAGGGAACTAATAATGTTTAAAATACAATTGGTTTTTTGAATTATACCCTTATATGTATATGTGTATATATATACAAAAAGGAAGAGAGAGATATATGTGTATATTTATTCTATTGTTCTCTTTTTTATCTTGGGAGGAACTGGTTAACACTAATGAGACTGGATACTGAAGAGCCAGACATGTGTGATCAATATGATTAATTAGGAGGGATAACACACACTATATAACCTCCAAACTTTATGTAATACTTCATATACCTGAGGAAGGCTATTTTATGATATTTATAGCCGAAACGCGTTGTTTTAATTATGCTTTTATGACTTTTATGACTTTTTACTACCGTGAAGCCATTTGAAATAAATCTCTAAGAAGGAAAAAGGAGTCAGTGTCCTTATCATAAGGTAAATCTCCTTGGGAGCGCTCAATCCTCTGGATACCTTATTTACTTGCATGTAGGACTGAGTGACATTTTAGCAATACCAGAATTTTTTGCTCAATCTAGTAAAGTACAAATCCTGATCTTCTTCTTGTAGGAATGTCACCACCCTAATCTCCTTTGTGTAGTAATGTCCCCATCCTGGTCGCCTTGTTATAGTAATGTCCCCATCATGATCCCCTTCTTCCAGTAATGTCCCCATCCTGATCCCCTTCTTCTAGTAATGTCCCCATACTGGTCCCCATTGTATATTATAGTCCCCCAAACTGGTCCCCGTCTTGTAGTAATGTCTCCAACCTGGTCCCCTTCTTGAAGTAATGTTCCTCCCTGGTCCCTACATGTAGTAATGCCCCATCCTGGTTCCCATCCTATATTAATGACCCCCATCCTGGTCCTCATCATGTAGCAATGTCCCATCCTGATCCTCTTCTTGTAGTAATGTCCCCAACCTAATCCTCTTCTTGTGGTAATGTCCCCATCCTGGTCGCCTTCTTGTAGTAATTTCCCCATCCTGATCCCCTTCTTTTAGTAATGTCCCCATACTGGTCCCCATTGTATATTAATGTCCCCCATACTGGTCCCCGTCTGGTACTAATGTCCCCTTCCTGGTCCCTCTTAAAGTAATGTTCCTCCTTGATCCGTACGTGTAGTAATGCCCCATCCTGGTCCCCATCCTATAATAATGACTCTCATTCTGGTCCTCATCATGTTGTAATGTCCCCATCCTGTTCCCCTTCTTGTAGTTATATCCCCATCTTGTAGTAATGTCCCCACCCTGGTCCTCCTCTTGAAGAAATGTCCCCATCCTGGTCCTCATCTTGTAGTAATGCCCCCGCCCTGGTCTCCATCTTGTAGTAATGCCCCCTCCCTGGTCTCCATCTTGTAGTAACGCTCCTCCCTGGTTCATACGTTTAGTAATGCCCCATCCTGGTCCCCATCCTATATTAATGTCCCCTATCCTGGTTCTCATCTTGTAGTAATGTCCCCATCTTTTAGTAGTGTTCCCTCCCTTATCATCTTGTAGAAATGTCCCCCATCCCAATGCCATTTTGTAGAGATGTCCCCACAACAACACTCACACATATACACATGCAGACACACACACACACACACACATATACACACACACACTCACTTATACACTCACACATATGTACACACTCTCACATACATCCTCAGACATATTCACACAAACACATACACACTTACACATTGACACACATTCACACAATTACACATAGGGCCATATTTGGAGTTCCTGCCACCCTAGGCACTTTCAGCGGTTGGGCCCCCCCAGGCTGCTATCTTCGGCTGTAATAGCACCTTACCTGACTCCGCACTTCTGATCCCAGCAGCTTTTCCCTCTGTGGCTTCCGGTCTCCCGCTTGCCGGCACCAGCCAGCACCCGGCACCAGCTGGCACCAGCCAGCACCCGACACCAACCTGCACCCGGCAGCCGGCACCAGGCCTCATCCATCGGCACCAGGTGGCAGCCGCCAGCACCCGGCAACTGCCAACTTCCGGCGGCAGCCGCCAGCATCAAGGAGGCGGCACCAGGTGGCATCCCGGCGGCAGACGCCAGCACCCTAGAAGCTGCACCAGTTGGCACCCGGCAGCTGCCAGCACCCAGCATTAGGCAGCACCCGACAGCCGTGAGCACTCACTCACATATACACACAAATACACTCACACATATACACACACTCACACATACACACTCTCTCTCTAACTCTCACTCATACACACCTTAATGATGCCCTGGGCCATTGTACATGGAGCCACCGCGGTACCCGCTTTATTGTGACTTCCGGGTACCGCTCAAACAAGCGCCTTCGCTCCTGTACATTCATGCAAGCAGGCGGCCAACGGACCAATCAGAAGCCTCCTGTGACGTCATACACCGACGTCAGCTGCAGGCGTTTGAGTGGTCCACCGGCCGCCTGCTTGCATGAATGTACTGGAGCAAAGGCGCTTGTTTGAGCGAAGACACAGTAAAGACACAGTAAAGTGGGTACCGCGGCGGTTCCATGTACAATGGCCCGGGGCATGCTTATCTTTTCATGGTGCCCCGGGCCGCAGTGGGAAGCTTTGCGGGACGCATGCGGCCCGGGGGCTGCATGTTTGAGATCCCTGCCCTAGGTCTTCAACACTCTGCTCTTAGGGTGGTTTCACGCTGGCATTTGCAAGTGCTGCGGATGCTGCAGGTAAAATTTTTCAAAAACGCAAGCGTAATGTGCACATATCTTTGTGCACTCCATGTTATTCGTGTGCAGAGACATTATTTGGCATGCGTATGGCTGCATATGCGTACCAGCGTGGCGAAATTCAGCTTACTGGAGACGCAACTTGTTGCATTTTTTGGGTACTCAAGAAAGCGCAAGTGTCCACATGTGTACGAATGCGCATAAACTACGCATTATTCTCTATGCGTATGCAATCGAACGCAAGGACTTGCAGATGCCTGCATTTGGTACGCATGCGTATAAGACATGCGCATGCCCAGAAAGAGATTAGCCACTCCTTATGGGCGGGATCTGTCAAAAAACCTACCAGAACAGTGCAGATGCCGCAGAAGAATTATTAAAGAATTGTGTGGAAAAAATGTGTGCGCATGCAAAAACGCAAACAAACGCATGCATACGCAGCGTTTTTTTAATGTTTGCAGATGACTATGCGTAAGAAAAATGCTGCGTATGCTGCGCTTTTAAATGCGTTTCCACATGCGCATCTTCCGCAGCGCTTACAAATGCCAGTGTGAAATCAGCCTTACACCAATCTTCAGGGTTTGTCTGGCTTTGTGTTAATACCCCATAGGCTTACATTGTAATAGCCACTTCCAATTTACTCAGTGCACAATGATACCCAGGGAGTTTGCAGAGCCGTGACATTACTCAGAAGAAGAGACGAACGACATTGGACACTGGAGATAAAAGCGGTAGGTGAGTATATTAATACACTCACACTACACTACTGTATATGCACTGTAACAGTTCATGTTATAATATAGGATTACTCAAAAGGTAGCACCAGGAATGACACTCTCCATTTAAACACCCATATGGTTTATTCAGTTCTCCATAAACCAGGCAAATAAACATCAATAGGAGCATTACTCTGGCATTATCATAACATATATGCCCATAACGATGCTACTGACCCTCGTCAGATTTCACACAAGCATTTCAAGTTTACTATCTTACCAGAGCTCTGGCATGCTCCACATATGGTCTCTTCTCAGCATGTCCTGCGCATCCGTGACTGATTATGTAACCTAGATCAGTCACATAATACAGCTTCACAAAGCACTCACTGATCTCAGGGAGACCAGTTAAGGGACTAGCCAGGCATTGCTCCAACCTAGCCAGAATCCTACTCCACACTGATGAGGGGCAATACCCCGAAACAGCTGTCTGTGGATGGATACCTGGCTCTGTTAATTCCCTTGTCATATCCTTAACTTGTAACTGAGTGGGATATTGACTAAAATTGCGACTTAATATGGTGCTTATGGTGGTCTCTGCAAGGATTCCACCCTAGGGCTAGGTCCTTCCCTGGAGGGGTATCTGGCTAGTCCCGTGTTTGAGACTCTTAATCGAGGCTCCACGGACCCATTTGCATAATATCAGCTAACACACATCTGTGGCACCCTGGCACCTGTTGGGCACCACAGAAATCCTTAGAGCACAAATGGAGTAAGTAACAGCACAGCAAAACCCACAACACAATCAACACTTAGAACACCTGGTTTCACCCCGAGCCTCTAGGGGGAGCTCCACTGGTGACTTTGAGCCAGTTCCCCCTATAAATAGAGTCTTGGAGGGAGAAACTTCAGAGTGTGGTAGACGCTACAAGAGCTGCCAGCCTGTGTGAAACCTCCACCCTATGAGGGACACACTAGGCCCAACCAGCCTGTTAGCAAGTGGAGATCCCTGCAATTGGGATAATAGGAAGAAGGAGATCACCTCTCAGGAAAACAGAGTTAACCTGACTCTTTCCAAATTAACCGGTTACTGGAACCGAAGCTGTGAGAGCTGCCCAGCCACCACAGAGAACCAGCACCATCAACAGGAGGTTTAGCCACCTGTTACACCTGATGCACCCATCCACGAGAGCCCAGGGAAGAGTACTGATCCTGCTCAGACCCTTTTACAGTGCCCTCAGTGCTGTTAACCAGGTGAAGCAAGTTCCATTGAACACATTGCCCGGTCCGGAGGGATTCCACATCAACCCGACCTTAGCACAAGAAGTAGAGAAAGGAAGCCTAACACTGCTTGCTGTGAAACTCCAGAAGTGCCAACTTCACTATCCCGGTCCGAGTGTACCTGACTACCATCCAGTAAAGGTACCTAAAAGAGACTTTGAGTGGTTGTCCATTACTCCTGGATTCAACGCGCAGCATCCCGCAGCTGCCTCACAACATCTTGCTCAGCTCCCGGCTCCGGGGATTCCCGCTCATCCTGTGGCGAGCGTTCCATCTCGCTGTATAACATCCCCGGAGACCCGAACAGCGCTGGTAAGGTTACCAGAACACCCGCAGGTGGCGTCACGAAGACAAATCACCCCTACTGTTCCGCCATTCCCCTATTGATCTGGATCACCGGGCCTACACCACCGCAGGCGCGGTTCCGTGACTGGAGGAGAAGCAACGCCCGCTACGTGTACCCCCGGCTACGGTGAGTCAGAATTTGGCGTCACGAACAGGATACGAGCAGGCCCGTTATCACGGGTATTGTGTGCTATTTATTGACTGTAAATATCGAACTGTACATTTGGTCCGCCATTGCTGCGCGAAAAGGCGGGAAAAGAAGGGGCGTTACTGTGCAGAGGGCGCAAAAATTGGCCCCGCCCCCACGCTCTGACGACTTCCCCTGTACGCAGCAGGAACCGGAAACTCCCGTGGTGCCTCACTCCTCACCGCGAGGCCGACACTTCCGTTTGAAACCGAGGGAAAGGCTACGCTTAACTAAGGGGGAGCGACCATGAGTAACCCGACTCCCGATCACGCGGTGCCCCCGCTAGACCAAGCGGCACCTCAAAATATACCTTTTGATGGACAGCAACCAGTCGGCGGTATGCCACCGCAACCCGCTCCGATTATGCCGATGTCTCTACCCTACGTTCCCAGTGCGACCTGGTTACCCAAGTACAGCGGTGTACCCAGTACCTTGGAGAACTTCCAGAGGAAGATATGCCAAGCGCTGGACATGTACCCGATGACCGGTAAGCAAAGAGCTTCAGTTATTATGGGACAGTTAACCGGTGCAGCCGAACTGCAGAGCCGCAGCTGGCCTGTAGAAGTTCAGGAATCTGTGGAGCAGATATTTGCTAGATTAACCCGGGTCTTTGAGCGCCATACCGAAGCTGAACTAAGACTGTCATTCTATCGTTGTAACCAAGGGCCACAAGAAAGTGTCCTTGATTATTCACTGCGCTTGCAAGAAGCATACAGACTGTTAAAACAAGTCGATCCTGATAGTGCCCGAGATGAGAACAAAGCGTTAATTGGACAATTTATTGTGGGCCTTAAACTGTCTGAGGACAGAAAGCAAGCAAGCTGGTGGTCCATACAAAATCCAGGCGCAGAGTTTGACACCTTGAGAGACTTAACAGTTTGGGGACAACGACTCGCTGAAGTACCTGATCCCGCTTCACAGCAGCAGCAGTACGCTGACACCCCTTCCGTGCCGGCAGGAGCATCTCCAATCCCTGCGATTCAGTCGAGTGCGCAGACTGTAACACCTGACCGGTTTGATCAACTGTGTGCTAATGTCGAGCAGCTGATGAAAGACGTGGCCAAGCTACAAGCTGGGAGAAGACCCAAGACAGATGCAAGGCCATCGGACAAGATTCAACTCGCCAACAGTCCAGACGACGTCCCCTGGATGAGGAGAAAGACACAGCCGTCGCGAGGAAAACCTGCAGACCGCCGCAGTCCTGACAGACGCCGCAACAGTCAGCAGAACGACTTAGGAGGACGCAATCTGCAATCCCGTCCTTTAAACGAGCGACCCCTGGGCGAGAAGGGCCAACCCCAGGAGTAGACTGTCCAGGCCCTACGTCCAGCTGGGAACACAAGTATGTGGGAGACTGTCCATACTTACCAATCGTCATCGATGGCATCGCTATCTCCGCTTTGATAGACACTGGATCCCAGGTGACATCCATCCCCAGTACCCTTTACAAGCAGTTCTGGCCAGATGTTAAGCTAGAACCCCCTAATCCCGAGATGAACCTTGAAGCCACTAATGGTATACCGGTTACCATAGAGGGACAGTGGGAAGCTACAGTAAAGGTGGGGAGGGTGCAGTTGAAAAACCAGGGTATCTTAGTGGTCCAGGATAAGCCTAACCACAAGGATCCATATGTCATATTGGGTACCAATGTCATGATCAAATGCCTCGATGAAGTGTTGTTTTTACTCCAACAGAGTGCTGAAGCCGGTAAACCCAGAGAAAAGAGGGCTATCCAAAAGCAGATCAGAGCTCTGGTGTATCAACAACAGGTAACATTGTCAAATGGTGAGATTGGCAGAGTAAGGGTCACAGATCCCATTCCAATTGTGGTACCACCCAGAAGTGAAATGATGATCTGGTGTCGAGCAGCCATAGGCCTCAGAGGACAGGACTACCAAGCTGTAGTAGAACCTGTAATGTCCGACAGTAGTCCTACGCTCTTGACAGCCAGAGGGTTAGTCGATGTAAGAAAGGGGAGAGTCCCCGTACGCATATTAAATTATGGTGATGACGAAGTCAGACTGCCAAGATATGCAACTGTCGCAAAATTGTACCAAGTAAAAGATGATGCTGTGATTGATGTAAAATCCTCAAACCAAACAGTCACTGATGAACCCCCTCACTCCAAAGATCAGTTAGAGAAATGGTGTCAAGAGCTCAGTGTAGGAACTGACAATACACCCTCTCACCAGAAAAATGGAGTATACCGGGTAGTTCGGGAGTATGAGCAAGTGTTCAGCAAACACCCACTTGACTTCGGGAGGATTAAAGGGGTACAACATAATATCCCCACAAACAACCATGCACCCATCAAAGAAAGGTACAGGCCTATACCACCCACTCACTACCAGAAAGCAAAAGAGATGCTTCAGGACATGAAGAATGCAGGAGTCATTAGGGATAGCTGTAGTCCCTGGGCCGCACCACTAGTCCTGGTTAAAAAGAAAGATAGTAGTATGAGGATGTGCGTAGACTATAGGCAAATCAAGAAAGTCACACACAAAGATGCATACCCGTTACCACGCATAGAAGAGTCACTAGCTGCACTCAAATCTGCCAACTACTTCTCCACATTAGATCTTACTAGTGGGTACTGGCAGGTTGCCGTTGCAGAGGAGGATTGTGAGAAGACAGCTTTCACTACTCCTATGGGCTTATGCGAATTCAACAGTATGCCATTCGGTTTGTGCAATGCCCCAGGAACATTTCAGAGACTTATGGAGTGTTGTCTGGGCCACAAGAACTTTGAGACTGTCTTGTTATACCTTGATGATGTCATTGTCTACTCTCAGACCTATGAAGATCACCTCCAACACCTGAGTGAAGTGTTTGAGTCACTGTCCAAGTACGGGATGAAACTGAAACCGTCCAAGTGCCACCTGCTGAAACCCAAGGTCCAATACCTAGGACATGTGGTCAGCGCCGAAGGCGTAGCACCGGATCCGGATAAGGTCACCGTCATCAAGGACTGGCCAGCACCAATCAATCACAAAGAGGTACGTCAATTTCTAGGACTGGTCGGGTACTACCGACGCTTCATCAAAGGCTATACCAAGATAGCTGCCCCCATGCAAGATCTCCTAGTAGGTCAATCCAAAAACGGCAAGATCAGGGGACCCCCGTTCCACTGGGGCCCAGAGCAGGACAAGTCCTTCCAAACGTTAAAAGACGCTTTAACCGGAGAAGAAATCCTGGCCTACCCTGACTACAATCTACCGTTTCTGTTGTACACTGACGCAAGCAATGAAGGTTTAGGAGCAGTCCTATCTCAACACACTGACGCAAGCAATGAAGGTTTAGGAGCAGTCCTATCTCAACGTCAGCAGGGCAAAGAGAAGGTGATAGCCTACGCCAGCAGAAAGCTCCGTCCCACCGAGAGGAACCCGGAAAACTACAGCTCCTTCAAGCTGGAGTTCCTGGCCCTGGTCTGGGCGATCACAGAGCGTTTCAAACATTACCTGGCATCCGCCCCGTTCACAGCTTTCACAGATAACAACCCTCTAACCCACTTAGAGACTGCAAAGCTGGGAGCCCTAGAACAGCGTTGGGTAGCAAGACTCGCTAACTACGACTTCACTGTAAAGTACCGGGCAGGTCACAAGAACGGCAATGCTGATGCCCTGTCCCGAATGCCTCATCTTCCTGAAGAGGGAGAAGACATAGATGACCTAGAAGAAATTGAACTACCTGCTTTCCACCGTTCGGGTATAGCAACATGTCATCAGAGAAACCAGACACGTGTAGAGAGGACCGTGAACCCGTTACCTCACCATGACTGGAAGGAGGCTCAGGCCAACGACCCAGATGTCAGCCTGGTAAGGGATCTAATCACTCAAGAACACGCCAACATGGACTCTGATGCCTCGCCAAATGCTAAACGCCTGTGGAAGGAGAAAGGAAGGTTGTTCGTCTACCAAGGTAAACTATGCAGAAGATACCTCAATCCACGAACCCATGAACTCATCTGGCAGATTGTAGTTCCCAAGACTGAAGTCCAAATGATCCTTGAAGCATACCATGACGATGCTGGACACTTTGGATGGAAGAAGCTGGAGAGACTCCTGAAGGATCGGTTCTACTGGGTCGGTATGCGAGGCTCCATTGACAAATGGTGTAAAAACTGTGGACCATGTCACCTTCGAAGAAAAGACCACCTAACTCAGAAAGTTCCGTTGCAACCAATCATTACCACCAAACCTCTTGAAATAGTTGCTCTCGACCACGTGAAGCTTACCCCAAGTCGAACCGGGTACACCTACGCTCTCACCATCGTTGATCACTACTCAAGATTCCTGGTAGTCGTTCCAGTTAAGGATTTAACTGCTGAGGTAGCAGCCAAAGCTTTCCAAAGTTACTTCTGTCGCCCCCATGGGTATCCAGACCAGGTCTTAACTGACCAAGGGCCAGCCTTCGAATCAGCTCTTTTCCAAGAATTCTTAGGGCTGTATGGGTGTAAGAAAATCCGCACAACACCTTACCATCCTCAGACGAACGGTTTATGTGAGAAGATGAACCACATAGTCATTGACATGCTCAAGACCTTACCAGTTGAAGAGAGAAATCAATGGCCAGAGAAACTTCCAGATCTCGTGGACATCTACAACCACATACCTGTCAGTTCGACAAATTACACACCTGCTTACTTGATGAGAGCAAGACCAGGTAAACTGCCTATTGATTTGCAGATGGGAACCATCGAACCCACAGAAGATTCTTCTGATGAAGACTGGGTCAGCCAACGCCAAGAAAAGTACAGGAAAGTACAAGAAAGTGTTGAAAGAAACCTGGAAATCAGTAGAACCAAACAAGAAAAAGACTTCAACAAGCACGCCTCAGCTCAACCGCTAGCTATAGGTGATGTAGTGCTGAAAAGAAAGCGAAAAACCAACAAATTGGATAACAGTTGGGAATCCGTACCCTACACCGTTATGCCGTCACACTATGATAACTCAAAAACTTGTGTTATTAGCAAAGACAATGGGAATACTATTGCGACTGTTTCAAGGGATCATTTGAAGAAATGTCCGCCACAGTTAATCCCACAAGCAACCAGTTACCCTACTGTAACTACGGATGAAGAAACAAAAGAAAATCTAGTCCTTACAGAAATTGGATACTTACCAGCTGATTGGCCACAAATAGGTGAAGCATTCCTCATTCCAGTTATGCATTTCTACCAACCTGTTGAAGATCAGCAACCTAATCCAATTCCACAAGTCCAACAAGAAGAAGTCCAAGTGCAAGAATTGCAGCCTGTTATCATGGAACCTGAGATTCCTGTAATCGGTCAGCCTGCTAGTCCCACAGTAAGAGAAGCCATTCCTAATCAACTACCTACAGAGGTTAGTCCAGTTGATAGACTCCGCACTTACTATGGTCTTACACAAAGCAGAAGTAGAGAACCAATAACCTCTTCGTACACTACACCAACAGCTTTGGAAACACCCACACTACGCAGATCCACACGTAGTACATTAGGCCAACCCCCACATAAACTTGCAGAATGGGTTTAAAATGTAGTGGAAAATGTAACCTGTAAGTGTTGTATATAGTAACCAGTTTTCAAAACCTGTAAAAAGTAGTGTACAGAAGGGTGGAGGAACTGGGCTCTGTCCCAAGTATACTAAGTTGGGGACAGAAAGCGCCTGGTAAGGTATAGAAGGTTAGTACCGGCCTCCCAAGCAGAGACACCCGTAGGGAATGTATAAAGTTTACCGTGTATCCCTGGACTTTGCCTTTTTCCCTTTTTCATAAACTTTGAACAATCGTCACAGGACTTGTGTGACCACTAACTTTACCTTTTTCCAGCCTGCGGCAGATGGACTAGTGCCGTACGGACTGCTTCCCACCTTTTCCACATTTTTCACTCCTTTTCAGTGATTTTTGTGTTTTCTTTAAGACTTTGTAAATTGAATGTTATAAAATGCTTAGTGGTAAGTTGTAAAAATAATCTTTTTGCTCAGCCGGGAGAACTGAGGTTAACTAAGGGGGAATGTGGCACCCTGGCACCTGTTGGGCACCACAGAAATCCTTAGAGCACAAATGGAGTAAGTAACAGCACAGCAAAACCCACAACACAATCAACACTTAGAACACCTGGTTTCACCCCGAGCCTCTAGGGGGAGCTCCACTGGTGACTTTGAGCCAGTTCCCCCTATAAATAGAGTCTTGGAGGGAGAAACTTCAGAGTGTGGTAGACGCTACAAGAGCTGCCAGCCTGTGTGAAACCTCCACCCTATGAGGGACACACTAGGCCCAACCAGCCTGTTAGCCAGTGGAGATCCCTGCAATTGGGATAATAGGAAGAAGGAGATCACCTCTCAGGAAAACAGAGTTGACCTGACTCTTTCCAAATTAACCGGTTACTGGAACCGAAGCTGTGAGAGCTGCCCAGCCACCACAGAGAACCAGCACCATCAACAGGAGGTTTAGCCACCTGTTACACCTGATGCACCCATCCACGAGAGCCCAGGGAAGAGTACTGATCCTGCTCAGACCCTTTTACAGTGCCCTCAGTGCTGTTAACCAGGTGAAGCAAGTTCCATTGAACACATTGCCCGGTCCGGAGGGATTCCACATCCACCCGACCTTAGCACAAGAAGTAGAGAAAGGAAGCCTAACACTGCTTGCTGTGAAACTCCAGAAGTGCCAACTTCACTATCCCGGTCCGAGTGTACCTGACTACCATCCAGTAAAGGTACCTAAAAGAGACTTTGAGTGGTTGTCCATTACTCCTGGATTCAGCGCGCAGCATCCCGCAGCTGCCTCACAACATCTTGCGCAGCTCCCGGCTTCGGGGAGTCCCGCTCATCCTGTGGGGAGCGTTCCATCTCGCTGTATAACATCCCCCGGAGACCCGAACAGCGCTGGTAAGGTTACCAGAACACCCGCAGGTGGCGTCACGAAGACAAATCACCTCTACTGTTCCGCCATTCCCCTATTGATCTGGATCACCGGGCCTACACCACCGCAGGCGCGATTCCGTGACTGGAGGAGAAGCAACGCCCGCTACGTGTACCCCCGGCTACGGTGAGTCACATCCATGATAGGTATGTGGATGGTCAGTCTCTCCCATAACTTTTGAACATCCTGTAAACTGTAAGGGCTCTGAAGTATTAATAAAAGCCCATGAAACAACAGATTCCAGAGAAACCATTCCAGGTTTACACTGCAACAGGCCACTGCCTTTGCAAACCATACTGACCATTTACAACATAGTCGGTTGGAATACCACAGCACATACTAGTGCATCTCAATGAATTAGAATATCATCAAAAAGTACATTTATTTCAGTAATTCAATACATAAAGTGAAACAAATATGTTATATAGAGTCATTACACACAGAGTGATCTATTTCACGTGTTTTTTTCTGTTAATGTTGATGATTTTGGATTACAGCCAATGAAAACCAAATGGTCATTATTTCAGGAAATTAAAGTAGGGAGCATGAAGAGTTAAAAACCACACTGACATATTCCACAAGACATTAAAGGGTTAATATACAGTAATATTGATTTATTAGTCAACGTGTTTCAGGGCTTCCAGAAACACCTTGAAACATGGCAATATTACATTGATTTTTGATGACATTCTAATCGTAATGATTGCAAATTTTTAATAGCAATAGTCTTTTTCTATGGGCCACAGGGACTTTTGGGGCCCCCCCAGGCACAAGCGCCCGGGTGCGATCTCAACTCCTGCACCTGTTGTAGTTATGCCCCTGTGCACTTGTATATATAGTTCTTGGAAATAATATTCATACCCTGTAAACTTTTCTACATTTTCTCATGTTAGACCCACAATCTTAGAGGGAACCTGTCAGCTAGTTTATGCCTCCCCAGCTCTCACTGTCTGTAGCTGTAGCTTTATAATACTTTTCTAATAATCCCTGTCTGAGCTCAGAGTGTAATGTGAAAGGTGAGAGAAAAGCATTTATACACTTACGTTTCCTTATGTAATGAGGCAGTCAGTCCCCAGCTTGGAGGACGGGGACTGTTTGGCAGGTTAATAGTTAACATTTCAGCCTTGTGCTAGAACATGTTGGGAGACATGATGTGATGTCACAACCATGTGACTACAATAGGCGGGGCTAGGTTCTCATAGAACATAATATGTTTGCTGGCTTAGCTCCACCCACTATGGTCACATGATCGTTACATCACACAGGTCCTTTAGCTATCCAAGTTAAAAGTGAGTTAACTATTATCCTGCCAGACAGTCCCCCTCATCCAAGGTGGGGACTGAAATGTAAGTGTATAAATGCTTTTTTTTCACCTTTCACATTACACCATGAGCTCAGACAGGGATGATTAGAATAGTATTATAAAGCTGAAGCTACAGACAGTGATAGCTGGGGAGGCATAAACTACCTGACAGGTTCCCTTTAAATGTATTTTATTGGGATTTTATGTGATATGCCAACTCTAAGTAGCAAGTATTTGTGAAATGTAAAGGAAGCGATACATGGTTTCATAAATATTGTAAACATATAAATCTGAAAATTGTGACTGTAAACACATTTAATAAAAAAAAAATCTATAGAAAATATAAAGATGGGGGTGCTTTTTTACGAGGAGGGGCTGCTAAAGAATTTTGGACATGGTTAGGTCCCAACTTTTTGAAATATGTTGCAGTCACCATAATTTACTCAAATGAAATGAAAAAATGTCTAACTTTCAATTTCTGATACGTGTTTCACGATTTGTTGTGAATAAAATATGGTATTTGTCTTTTCTTTACATTTTACACAGAAGCCTCCTGTCCTTGGGGTGGGGGGAGTTTTCCTGATAGGTCCATGCACAGGGGCCTAGCTATACAATGGGCTGGTGCCTGGAAGGGCATGGCTTGCAAATCCTCCCACCCAGAGAGATGCTCTATATTCCAGCCACAATGTAGCATGTCCATTCTTCAGAGCTGAACCTTGAATCTCCTGCGCCTCAATGTAAAAATATGTTAGTGTGGCGCCCCGCAACGAGTGCGTCACAAGAGGGTATTGCAGCCGCAATATCCTCTGACTCAGCAATGAAATAGTTAACTCGGAGATCCAACTCAACATGCAACACCTAGAACAGGGGACCAATCATAGGCCCTGGGGGGTGGAGTGCAGTAGAGTAGAACAGAACAGAAGAAGAGAGAGAACCCTCGAGATAGGAGAGGAGCGGGGGCTCCGCACCCCGTGCGGGCCCCTGGGCCGTCACCGGACGGGTGTCACCACCTGAGGCCTTATCATCCGGGAATGGGCATTATTACACGGGTTCCCAAAAGACTCCCGTGCCCACAATTTACAGCCGGTTCACTGGTACCGAAGCTGGCAGCAGTTCACCTCTGTCACGCGAACCAGCCCCGTGGAGGAGCAGCTTTATAGGAGCACCCCACCACCAACCAGTCGTCTAACCAGCGGTGTACACACTGAGGGATCCAAGGCTCCCCAAAGCATCCACAGCATATACAGATGGATAGGGCATTGAAGCAGCCTCCCCGTACCCGACCTGGTATTCCTGGGCGACACTGGTTAGAACAAGACAGGTAGAATGGAGGAACACTTACGGATCTCTGAGGAACACTACCACTGCTGAGTCCACCAGGTCCGCTATCTGTAACCACTGCATACCGTGTATTGCCTTCATGGTTACAGTAAAGAACCGTTATAGAGACTTCCTGTGTCTGTGATTCCTTATGAACTGTCCGTCATTAACTAAGAGGTAACCGCAGCTGCCGCACAACATCTTGAGCAGCTCCAGCCTCCGGGGATCACCGCTCAGCCTGTGGGGAGCGTAACATCTTGCTGCTGTCCATCACCCCGGAGGTTCCGCAGCGTCGGTAGCCCTTACCGAACTACTCATAGGTGGCGTCACGAAGAAAACAAATTAAAACCCCTTTAATCTGTTCCCGCAAGACGTCTTCACTTTTGATCTGCACTACACCGGGCCCCACTACCGGCAGGCGCGGTCCACCCGTGACAAGGAAGGAGAAGAATCGCCTGTCTAAACCAGAGTCAGCCGGCCGCGGTGAGTCATTAGGCCCATACCCACCATATGCAATTCATAATGCTGATATCTTGGATGTGGCAGAAGGGCATATGGACCTACCATGATATCAGCCTGGGATATCAACCGTCCTCAAATTCCAGGACAGTCCTTAAAAGTAGGACACTTATCGGCCCTGTCAGTAAAGAAAATGTCCGGGATTTTTTCAAAACTGAAGAAATATATACAGAATATTTTGTCTATAATTATCATCATTTCACAGTTTATAGTGAATGCAGCTCATGTATACATATTAGAATGATGGACATGGACATGGATCACTGATAATTATAATTTATCATAGTTTTCCAATGTGTCCATTAAAAATATTGTCTGTCAGTGATTTTTGAGAACTGTCTAAAACGTTAAGTTGGCAGCCCTGACAGCAGGGACTTAGGAGAAGTTTACTCTTTCTACCATTGCCCCAGAAAATCCAGGAATCAGATCATTAATTTTACTATTTAAATGAAATAGAAATAAAAACTGTTTCTTTTGCTATAATTATTACTTTATCATTCTTTAAATGTGTTCAATGTGCATGAATTATACTCGCTGATATACTTAGGGCTATAGCACTGTGGAGGATTAGCTGGGAATTATTAACATTTTTCATCAAGGTTCAGGACAATTAAAAAGAGGTTATGTCCTTTCGTAAGCAGTAAAGGGCATAATAAATGTAATGTTCTACAACATTTGCTTCACATTTGTTAAGCCCATATTGCTGTGTGCCCTTGTCACTGGGATTCTGAAGACTAGCAATAATGATGTCTCTTCTTGAGCCCATGAGTACTGGTACTGGGCAGTAGTCAGGCTCTTCATACTGTTCTGAACAAATTATGAGTCAACTATTCGGAAGTAAAGAACAGTACAGACTCCAGCTGCTAATTGTATGCAGCTATGGAAACGAGCCATGATTAGCGCATCTGTTTCACAATGGCTCCAAGTAATAACACAGGAAAATGAAACACACATCGCAGGAGGCGAGCATCAGGAAGTGGACCCACTGGACCACAGAGGGATCCGTGGCTGCTAACCCCCAGGGCACAGACGGACTCAAGCTCAGTCTCTGGTATAGACAGAGGCCGCAGGGATGGATACAGTCTCTGATGTAAGCAGGTGCCGCCAGGGAGGCTGTAGTACACAGGATGGCAGGAGCAGGTGGGAACTGAGGACACGGCAGGACACAAAGTCTCAGGAGCAAATGCAAGGTAAGACAGGTACAGGGACAGGAGATGCCAAAAGGACCTGACACCTAGCTGGCTAGACAGATCACTAGCTACAGTGAAGGAGATATTTGATCCCTTGCTGATTTTTGTTAGTTTGCCCACTGACAAAGACATGAACAGTCTATAATTTTAAAGGGAACCTGTCCTTTTTCCCCCACAGGGCCTACTAAACTAAAAGAGCCACCTTCAGCAGCAGTTATGCTGCATTTTATGAAAGTGGCTCTTATCCAACTATTCCCCCAGGACACCAAAATAAACACTTTATAAAAAATTTGATTAGGTCTGGGAGGTATACTGCCCTCCATGGAACTAACCACCTGTCTGCTGCTACCCCTCCTCCTCTGTAGTCCGAGACACTTCTCCTCTCTTTCTTTGGAGCGGCATTGGTGCCTGCGCAGTTCCCTCAGCTCTCAGGCATGCTCCATGATGCCCGAGTGCTGAGGTCACATAGTATAACGCAGGCACCTGCTCTTGCCATGTGGTGTGTTATGCTGTGTGCACACTGCGGGGATGGGAATTTGGCGACTGCACAAACAGCATGACTGCGTCTTTTCCTTCCTTGCCAGATTCCCAGCCCCACAGTGTGCATATAGCATAACACACCACAGGGCGGGATCTGGTGCCTGCGCTATACGATGTGACCTGAGCTCTCAGGCAGAGATCATGGAGCATGCCCGAGAGCTGAGGGAACTGCGCAGGCACCGATGCCACTCAAAAGAAAGAGAGAAGGAGTGTCCCAGACAACATAGGAGTAGGGGTAACAGCAGCCAGGTGTCTATGTCCATGGAGGGGAGTATACCTCCTGGATCTAAAGTAATTTCTTATAAAGTGTTTATTTTGATGTCCCAGGGGAGTAGGGGGATAAGAGTCACCTTCACAAAATGCAGCATAGGCGCTGCTGAAGGTGGTTCTTTTAGTTTAATAGGCCCTGGATTTTGCACCAACAGTTGTCTTTTTCTCACCCAGGATCTTATGGTTTTGTAGCCCATTCCAGCCTTGTGTAGGTCTAGGATCTTTTCCCGGACATCCTTAGAAAGCTCTTTGGTCTTGCCCATGTTGTAGAGGTTAAAGTCTGACTAATTAACTGAGTGTGTGGACAGGAATCTGTTATACAGATGACAATTTAAGATAGCTGTCTTTAATGCAGTTAATGAGTTGATTAGCAGCGTCTGTACTGGTCTGTAGGAGTCAGAACTCCTAATGTTTGGTAGAGGGTCAAATACTTATTTCGCTCTTCAAAATGCAAATAATTTATATAATTTAGACACTGTGATTTTCAGAATTTTATTTTTGATATTCTATCTCACTGTTAAAATTAGCCTAGCCTTGAAATTATGTTGAAAATGCCTTTGTCAGTGGGCAAACTTACAAAATCAGCAAGGGATCAAATTATTATTTACTTTACTGTAACTAATGGTGTTGGTCAGGCACCTCCCCTAATAGGAGGATGCCTTATATACCCAGTGCCTCTCAGCCATATTCTGAGGGCCACTTCCTGGTAATGGAGCACTGGCCCTTTAAGTGCAGGGAAGGAGCATGGGCCCTACGCGCACTCCCAGGAGAACTGTGCAGCGTGCACAAGACCCGGGACCGCAAGGCAGAAGAGGAGCACATGAATAGCAGTAAGGGAGGACTGAAGCATGCAGCATGGCCATGGTGGTGAGTAAGTCAGTGGAGAGAGGCAGGACAGCGTGGGGACACCGGCATTAAACACATGCGCTCCCATTTTATTTGCACAAACAAGATCAAGAAACAATAAGTGTTCATTTAAAGGCTAAAGCATAACTAAATTCAATAGACATTTTATTGAATCCATACGCTGCTCCATGTGCATGCTCAGGGTGGTGCTATGTGCTTCTGCCTGCTAAGCTGCACACTTCTGAATTGTCTTTTGGGTATCCATCAATCAATCAGTGAAGGTCTCATGGTTTGGGAACCCATCAATCGATCAGTAATGGCCACTTTACACGCGGCTACATTTCTAGCTTATCCACAGGTAACTTACTGGCTGCAGTGAAATCATGGAGACATTATTCCATTTGTAAACAGCAACAAGATAGGACCATGTCTCCATGATTTCACTGCAGCCAGTAAGTTACCTGTGGATAAGCTAGAAATGTAGCCGCGTGTAAAGTGGCCATAAGGGTCTCAAGGCTTGGGAACCCATTAACTGATCAGTGAGTGTTTTAAGGCTTGGGAACTCATCAATCTACAGTACGTTTAGCGACCCCAAAATATAAGGAAAAATTTTACAAAACAGAATTACTATTAACTAGAGTTACTAGTCATGCTTTTAAGAGTGTAAAAATATTACAGAAGCATTACAGCGCCACTGTAGCTTTTTTTTTGGTTGCTTTTTTTCATGCCCGAACCTTCCAGGAACTTCATCTTTTACCAACTCTGGTTCTGCAGCACCATCTTGTACCTGTAATTTTGGACTGGCCTGAAGTCATAAGTAGCGTCACGAGAGCTCAATACATTATTGAGGCCAGGGGAAGGCCAGAACGAGGCTTTCATAGAGATGTATTGAAAAGTGACTTCCAGCTCACTCCATGAAACACTGAAGCTTCCATCAGGTCGGGCACAATTTGTCCATTTTCACCTAGGGGTGTACTCACTTTTGCTCCCAGCGGTTCATACAGTGCATTGTGAAAGTATTTGACCCCCCTGAACTTTTCAACCTTTTACCACATTTCAGGCTTCAAACATAAAGATATAAATTTTAATTTTTTTGTGAAGAATCAACAACAAGTGGGACACAATCGTGAAGTGGAACCAAATTTATTGCATATCTTAAACTTTTTTAACAAATAAAAAACTGAAAGTGGGGCGTGCAATATTATTCGGCCCCTTTACTTTCAGTGCAGCAAACTCACTCCAGAAGTTCAGTGAGGATCTCTGAATGATCCAATGTCGTCCTAAATGACTGGTAATGATAAATAGAATCCACCTGTGTGTAATCAAGTCTCCGTATAAATGCACCTGCGCTGTGATAATCTCAGGGTCCTGTTTACAGTGCAGAGAGCATCATGAAGACCAAGGAACACACCAGGCAGGTCCAAGATACTGTTGTGGCGAAGTTTAAAGCCGGATTTAGAAACAAAAAGCTTTCCCAAGTTTTAAACATCTCAAGGAGCACTGTGCAAGCAATCATATTGAAATGGAAGGAGTATCAGACCACTGCAAATCTACCAAGACCCGGCAGTCCTCTAAACTTTCATCTCGAACAAGGAGAAGACTGATCAGAGATGCAGCCAAAAGGCCCATGATCATTCTGGATGCACTGCAGAGATCTACAGCTGAGGTGGGAGAGTCTGTCCGTAGGACAACAATCAGTCGTACACTGCACAAATCTAGCCTTTATGGATAGTGGCAAGAAGAAAATGATTTCTCAAAGTTATCCATAAAAAGTCTCATTTGAAGTTTACCACAAGACACCTGTAAGACACACCAAACATGTGGAATAAGGGGCTCTGGTCAGATGAAATCAAAATCAAACTTTTTGGCCACAATGTAAAATGTTATGTTTGGCGTAAAAGCAACACAGCTCATCACCCTCAAAACACCCTCCCACTGTCAAACACGGTGGTGGCAGCATCATGGTTTGGGCCTGCTTTTCATCAGCAGGGACAGGGAAGATGGTTAAAATTGATGGGAAGATGGACGGAGCCAAATACAGGAGCATTTGGAAGAAAACCTGTTGGAGTCTACAAAAGACCTGAGACTGGGACGAAGATTTATCTTCCAACAAGACAATGATCCCAAACATAAAGCAAAATCTATAATGGAATGGTTCAAAAATAAACGTATCCAGGTGTTTAGAATGGTCAAGTCACAGTCCAGACCTGAATCCAATGGAGAATCTGTGGAAAGAGCTGAAAACTGCTGTTCACAAACGCTCTCCATCAACCTCACTGAGCTCCAGCTGTTTTGCAAGGAAGAATGGGCAAGAATTTCAGTCTCTCGATGTGAAAAATAGATAGGGCCATGTCACACCTGGCGACGTCAGCGGCGATATTTTAGGCGACGCTGGGGAGTGGCCTATCGCCGCCGACGTCGCCAATGTGTCGCCCAATGTAACTAGGTGAGGGTGACGCATTTGACTGGTCGCCTGGTTTCACAGCAGCGCCCCATGTAAACAGCCGATGGCTCCCATTGTACTGCATCGCCGCTGGCGTTTTGAGACACCCCGGCGGCGATTGCATCACCGGAGGTGTCTCCCCATGTAAATGGGGGGCGGCGACGCTGGCCAAAAGCGTGCACGCTCCCGCCAGTCGCTGCCGACATCTCCAGCGAGGTGGCACCGTGTAACGGGCCCCATAGAGACATACCCCAAGCGACTTGCAGATCTAATTGCAGCAAAAGATGGCGCTACAAAGTATTAACTCAAGGGGGCCGAATAATATTGCACGCCCCACTTTTCAGTTTTTTATTTGTTAAAAAAGGTTAAAATATCCAATAAATTTCGTTCCACTTCATGATTGTGTCCACTTGTTGATTCTTCACAAAAAATTAGAATTTTTATCTTAATGTTTGAAGCCTGAAATGTGGCAACAGGTTGAAAAGTTTAAGGGGTCCAAATATTTTCACAAGGCACTGTATGTACATTAATGGCTGTGTGTTGAGTAATTTAGAGGGCACCAAATTTTCACTGTTACCAAGCTGTAAAATGACTACTTTACATTGTAGCAAAGTGCCATAACTCCAGTGTTGTCCTACGCAAAGATATAATGAAATATTTCTAAAAAATATGATGAGGTGTACTCATTTTGTGATCTACTATAAATGTTTTTTATTTTATAAATGCAAACCTGCTGTGTGTATGCTAAATACATACTTGGTCCACAAGGGGGTGCCAAATGCATTAAACGTAGCAATAGAAGTGATCCAGCGGAACGTGCAAAGGTTTTAGTCACCGAAGAAATGTATAGTGCAGAAAATATGATAATCTGGGACCTTGTATTATGTATTCGTATTGTTAGGGAAATAAATATGTAAACAGTATGGATTGTATAAGAATAAAATGAATAAGGATATTATCCGTTATTGACATGGCCCACATTTATGCACAAATATTGAGTGCCAATGTAATCTAGTTGGCAGTTAACAAGAAATGTGTCTCATATAAAAAGACACACATCATAATCTATTATATAATCACAAATGGGTTTTTTGCCCCTTTTGAGACCGCTCGCGCTGCGAGTCAATGTCGTCATGTGGATACGAACGAAGCATTGGCCGCGCAGCGGCCATTGCGAGCAGCTCTAAGGCGACTCGCTATGCCCGCGCAGCGGGCATAGCGAGTCGCCTTAGCAGCGCGAAGCATTGGCCGCGAAGCGGCCATTGCGAGTCAGAGACTCGCTCTGCTAGAATCCCGATGCATTGTGCATCGGGCACCCATCTAGTAAAGAATATGCATTTAAAAGTGTGATTTTTATTTTAACCTGTTTACCTGCAAGTGAAGTGTTTCATTGTAACCTTTACCAATGATAAATGAGGCTGTAGGTGCATTTACATGACCACCACTGCTTTCTGCTTTTCACACCTTTGAAGTAATGAGAACAATTACACAAACATTTGCATCCAAACTTGAGAAAATTTGGCTCTGCGCTCCATAAACGAAAGACTATAATTAACGAAAATGCTTTTAGCTGCTGCTATTTGAAAAACCACACAGCCTAGCATACAAGGGAAACTCATCTTTCTACATAAAAGGTACCGTCACACAGGGCAATATTGCTAGCAATTTCACTGGCAATTTGCTGGTTGCAGAGAAATCATGGACACATTGTTCCATTTGTACACAGCAACAAAATGTACTATTTTGTTGCCGTGTACAAATGGAACAATGTGTCCATGATTTCACTGCAACCAGCAAATCGCCAATGAAATTGCTAGCAATATTGTCGCATGTGACGGTACCTTTAGAGATTAGGCCGGCTTCACACCATGGTTTTCTGCTGTCAGGCTGTGTCCAATGTTTTGCTGGAAGCACCGGATACAGCCTGACATGACAGCTCCGGACAGAACAGAACCAGAGGGTTAATATGCCCTCTGATCCTGTTTTCTGCCAGAATAGGCAATTTGCTGCTAAAGCCGCTGTCCAGTCCTGAAATTTCAGAATCGCGTCTAGTGGGGAGTTAGCAGCGGTCTAAAACTTCAGCCGTGAGCTCTCCAGGTGCTGAAGTTCAGCGCCGTCCACCGCTGAACTTCAGCACCTGGCGTCCGGCAGCCAGATCCAATTTTCTGTAGGATCTAGTGCGATCCGGCGCCCATAGCCTCCCATGTTAGTGCTGCAAGCTGCGATTTTGTGTCCGTGACAAAAATCGAATGCAGCCTGATGCTGCCGGACAGGGACAAAACGAGATGGCAAATCACTGCCATTCGGCCCCAACTGGCACCATAGGCATACATTAGTACAAAATTGGTCCGGGGCTGTCTGGTTAACACCGGACAGCCCCGGATCCAAAAACATTGTGGTGTGAAGCCAGCCTTAGGCGGCCGTCACACGCATCTATATCGTGAGCGATATTGTAAGCGATCACGTGCACGCGCGATCGCTAACAATATCGCTCACATCGCTGGTGAGCTGTCACACAGACAGACTCACCAGCGATGTGGAGCAGCGAGATCGCTGGTAACTATGGTACACATCGGGTTACTAGGCGCCGCGCGTCGCTTAGTAACCCGACGTGTACCATAGTTACCATCTCCCAGCATAGGCTCTGCCGCTGGGAGATCGTTCATCGTGGTGTCACACACCACGATGATGCAGATTGTTCAAGCGTTTATCGCTTGATATGAGCTCCGGCTCTCATATCTGCGATGTCACGATCAAGCGATTTTACATTGTAAAATCGCTTGATTGCACGCAGCGATGCACAAACGATATCGCTTAAGCGATCAAAAAGCAGATCGCTTAAACGATATCGTTCGCAATATTGAACCGTGTGACGGCCGCCTTATTCACACATTCAGGTTTTGATAAACATTTTGTAGGAGATACAGTTCCAAAATCCTTATCAAATCGTCTAATGGTGGGTTTACACACACCAATTTATCTGTTCAATCTCTGAACCAATCTCTGGTTGCAGTGAAATCATGGATACATTGCTCCATTTTGTGGCTGTGTACAACATGGAGCAATGTATCCATGATTTCACTGCAACCAGAGATTGGTTCAGAGATTGAACAGATAAATTGGTGTGTGTAAACCCACCATAACAGTTTACCTCCAATGCATGTGAACTGGGGATTTGTACCTCTGTAAAAAATGTAGGAGCAAATTAGGCGGCCGTCACACGCAACGATTTCTTGCCCGATATCTTTTAAGCGATCTCCTTTTTGATCGCTTAAGCGATATCGGGCAAGAAATCGTTGCATGTAATCAAGCAATTTACGATGTGAAATCGCTTGATCGTGACATCGCAGATCTGAGCTCCGGAGCTCAGATCTAGCGATGAACGATTTAGCGATCTGCTTCATCGTGGTGTATGACACCACGATGAACGATCTCCCAGCGGCAGAGCCTATGCTTGGAGATGGTATCTATGGTAAAAGTCGGGTTACTAAGCGCCGCGCGGCGCCTAGTAACCCGATGTGTACCATAGTTACCAGCGAGATCGCGGCTCCACATCTCTGGTGAGTCTGTCTGTGTGACAGCTCACCAGCGATGTGAGCGATATTGTAAGCGATTGCGCGTGCACGTGATCGCTTACATTATCGCTAGAGATATCTCAGCGTGTGACGGCTGCCTTAGTGAGAGAATAACATGGCAACCACACCTAATTTCACACCAAAGCATATGGACGCCTGGCGTGCGGTGCAACACAGAGGAGACAACATTAATGGAATATAAGGAAGGCCTTGGTGATAGAGGATGGGGAAAAGGGAAATCTCTTGGCACTTACCTGAGTCTGCACCCTGCACTCCCTAACATCCCTATACAGGTCCTTTCCCCCACGGCCGTCTTGTGCCTAAGTCCTCACTTAGGCTAGGGTCACACTTGCGTTTTTTTCATGCTTTTTTGGAGACCTGCGTTTTTAAAAAAGCTTGTAAAAAGGCCCCCATGTTAAAAAATGCATGCCCTAATAGCAAAAACGCATGTCTTAATAGCAAAAACGCATGTGTGACTGTACCATGCGTTTTTGTGTGCGTTTTTGCAATTATTTGAGTAGCTGACATCAAAAACGCATGGTACATTAGTACCATTTAGTACCATCCAAAAACGCATGCGGTTTCCATAGGGACCCATGTTAAAAAAATGCTTGCGTTTTCTAAAAAACGCATGCATTTTTAAAACAGCACCAAAAAATAGTGCATGCACTATTTTTGGGTGCTGATTTAAAAACGCATGCAAAAACGCAGGGTGCCATCAGACACCTTAAAAAACGCATGCTGAAATGAATAAACGCATGCAGAAACGCATGCTTTTTTTAAAGGCACTACAAAAACTCATGCCAACTGGGACCCTAGCCTTACCCTGAACGCACCCTTGCTAATGAGAAGGCCGGCAGATTTACTATACTCTCACCCCTGTATATAATAAAGCACAAGCGTAAGGGGAACAGACAGAGAGAGATAGACACAAACAGAAAAGCAGTCCAACTCCTCCAAATGCACCAAAAATCCAGAGATGCAATAAATACAACTCCACCGCTTCTTCTGGATACAGGCTCCTTCCAAAGTGGTGAGAATAGAAATGAGTTCTATAATCAGCGTCAGTAAGACACGTGGCTACTTATAGTGGAGGAGAATGACCACAAAAGGGCTACACCTAAGGATTAAGGGTATGTGCCCACAGGCAGGTTTTGCTGCGTTTGAGATCAGGTTTTGCCTAGGTTTTATGTAAATCTATGCTAATCTAATCCTGAGTTTTTGGTTTCCATCAAAACCTATGTGTGCAGGGAAAAGCTTTCACACACACACTGTTTTTTCTCTGCAGAAAATGGAAATACCACAGGTGTTTCTACTTTAGCAAAAGTGCAGCAAAGAATTGACACGCTCATTCTTTCTAAAACACAGCAAAACCTGATGGTGGGTTTACACGCCGCGATATCGGCGTCCAACTCCGACCCAACTCCGACAAAAAGTCACGTGGGTCGCGAGTTGGAGCCAATATCGGGTGCGCGTTGTATTGTTTTAGCATCCAACGCGATGCTGGAACGATGCCAAAACGATATCGGAGTTGAATAGCAGAGCTATTCAACTCCCCGATATCGCAAGGCCGTTGTACCAGCATCGCTGCGTGTGACAGCCCAACTCCGATGCGTACTCGCACCTCACCCATTACCTCCCATGTTAAATGGTCGTTACTGGGTTGGTGGGCGTACACATCGGAGTGACGTTGTTTCCGGATATCGCAGCGTGTAAACCGGCGATGCGATATCGGGAAAAGTGCTCCCAAAATGCGCGCCCCCGCGGCGTTGTATGCGATATCGGGACGATATCGCAACGTGTAACCCCACCATGAGGTGTTTCCACTTTCTTCACCAAACAAAAACCAAAGTGTTGGGACAGCTAATCCTAGAATCCATAGGTTTTGCTGGAAAACAAAAATACAGAAAATCCTGTGGTGTTTACACTTTCTCCAGAGAACAAAAACCAATGTGTGGGCACAGCGTTTCTGTGAAACACATTAGTTTTGCTGGGAATCAAAATGGGAAGGAATAAATTAGCATAAATTTCCATAAAACCAATGGTAAACCGCAGGCAGAAACCGCAGCAAAAACGCACTGTGTGAACATACCCCAAGGCCACAACAAACAGCCAGCAAGGCAAGCATCCTTAACCCATGCAGCTCCAAAAGAAAGCAAATACATTTATGGTGGGTTTACACATTTCAATATCATTGCGATATCGCACTTCAATGGCGCGGGAACGTGCATTTAGTGCACGTTTCTCCCGCATCGCATCGGAGGTTTACACGCTGCGATATCGGAATACAATGTCCGTGCGATGTCTACGCCCCCCAACCCAGGAACGACCATTTAACATGGGAGTGAATGGGTGACGTTGAACATCGCATCGTAGTTGTGCATTTACACAGCACGATCCGGCTTCAATCTCTATTCAATATCGGGCATTGAATAGCACGCTCATTCAATCCCCGATATCGCATTGACATCGTTCCTGCATCGTATTGGACGTTCACACCATACAACGCAGGAACGATATCGGCTCCAACGATTGAACCACGTGACTTTTCATTGAAATTGAACTCCGATATTGAAACGTTGTAAACCCACCATCAGACACCAATTGAAGATCTTTAATCAATAAGGCATTGTGACCTTCTGGTTTCAGGCCCGCCAGAGGTTCCCCAGGGTGAGACTCATCCATGACAACTGGGGTACAAAGTCACAGCTTACATGTCCCTCAATTTTTTTCCACTTTAAAAAATGTCTTCAGAAGAGGTCATATGTACAGATCCATGAGTAAAACCCTAGTTATCAAACCTGTAGACTACAATATTATAACCCAGCAGGTTACAGTTCGGTACTTTGGAGCACTACAGCATAAAAGAATCACATTTCTCTCAATGGGTTTGTAACAGACATTGTTCACAATATATCTAAGTTTGACAAAAATGTGCAGATTGGCAGGGAACCACGACCCTTACTCTTCCAAATTGAATATTTTGATATAAGTGAAAGATTTTGATACTTTAAAACATTTTAAATCTACTCGAATCATCTATGTCCCAGCAGTGTTCATTAAAACTGATGAGATGATGGAATTCTCAAGACAAGTATTATTTGATGATTGTCAGTGAAAATCAGCTTGGGTGGTCTTCAAGTACTTTTCAAGGTTAAACAACACTTAAAAAAATGGTTTTGATCATTTTTATCTATTTTTCAGGATAGTGATTGTGGACAAGTTGACACCTACAAGATGATAAATTGCCGACCAAACTTAGTTCAACTTTTCTTTTTCTCAAATAAAGTTGCACAGAAGTTTAGTAGTTTTAGCCTCATTAATAGGTCCCTTAGGCTGGCTTCACACCACGGTGCAGTCCGGTCCGGGGCTGTCAGGCATGAACCTGACAGCCCCAGACCGGATCGGCACACAGAACCGGAGGGCCAAATGTGCCCTCCGGTCCTGTGTGCAGCCGGATGCAGCTGTAGCTGCTAATGATTATGGACTGCGGCTCACAGGGAGCTAGCCGCGGTCCTGAAATCACAGCGGCGTGCAGCCGCCGGTGTCCGATTCCCGCATCGTCCCGGACTGGGGAAATCCAGCCCCAAAGGCTCCCATGTTAGGGAGCGCCGGATTGCCGGATACAGGTTTTTGGCGAGATTTTTCTAAGATAAACAAGCCCAAATTTCCAACTTCTCATTATATGCGAGACTTTCTATCCCTTGTAATAATCTAGTTGCCCGCTTTTTGCACTCAAAAGGGAAATGCAAGAGAGGACAGGATAATGCGGAGAATCTCCATGGGTAATTATTTCAGCACTGCAGCTGGAATAGCTCGCCAGTTCAGCACTGAACAGGGTAAGGGCTTCATCTTGTTATACAGTGTCACAATGTTTAAGAGCATTTGGACTGAAAGTCCACTCTGCAGTGACCAAACCTCTTATTAGCATAAAGAATCAAAAGGCTAGACTCACCTTTGGTGAGGAGCATGTTGTTTGGACAGAGGAGAAGTGGTCCACAGGTCATTTCAGTGATGAAAGCAAGTTTAATTTATTTGGGTCTGATGGGAAACATTATGTTCATCAATAAACTGGGAAAGACTGAACCCAAAGTATGTAAATATGTCAGTGAAAGGTGATAGAGGAATGTCATGGTTTGGGGAATGTTTTATGCTGCAGTGGTTGGATCTCTCATACAGCTACATGGCAGAGTGAATACAAATGTGTATCAGAACTTTCTTCAACAACATCTAGCTTCTTACTTGCATTCAGCACTCAATCAGCCAGCAATTTTCATGCAGGACAATGGCCCCTGTTCCACAGCAAAATGGGGAAAGCAATTACAAGAAACAGAAAACATTGAAATAATGAAATGGCAGCCCAGAGTCCTGATGTAAACCCAATAGAAAACCTCTGGAAAATTCTTGGTGACAAAGTTATGGCCAAGAAACTCCCAACAGTCACAGAACTGAGGAAGAGAATGGAAGAAGAGTGGAGCAAAATCCCACCAGAGCAGTGTGAGAGACTAGTGATGTCCTGTGGCCGCAGATATGCTGAAGTCATTTAAAGCAAAGGCCTGTACAAAGCAAAGGCCTCTACACTTTCTACTGATTGGTGACTGTTGTAACCTTCACAACATTTAGTTTTAATCTTTCTCTGTGCTACAGTCATTGCTGTTCTCTAATTATGATCATCACGTTTTGTGTGAAATAAAAGTTTTAAAGGGATCCTGTCACCCCCAAAACACCTCTATTAAAAGCTGTCCCTAGAGCATAGTAACACTTACCCAACACTCCTTTTAGCTCCTAAAAGCATCTACTGAGAATGAAGATAAACGTTATTACACTACCTCATTAGTGATTATAATTAGTGACTACTGTATGCATAGTCACCCTGGCAGGCTGTCCCTCTTCATGATATCACGCCTCAATAGGCGTGATCTTTATCTCTGATTCAAATGCGCTGCCTCCCCGCTCTGTTATGCGTCGGCCGTGCTGCAGTGGGGCTGTGTGACGCGAATCGCGTCATTTCCGGCGCCGGGTGAGGTATTACATCTGCGCCGCTCTGTTTGCTTCAAGCCCCGCACTGCGCATGCAGTGTAGGGTAAGTGTTACTATGCTCTAGGGACAGCTTTTAATAGCTTTAGAGGTGTTTTGGGGGTGACAGGATCCCTTTAAGTTGATAAACTTTGGTTATTTTGGAAAAACACTGTTCTAGTGACATGGTGTACTCCTTACACAAAAAACACCAAATGTTCATCAATGTAGATACATTCTGTGTGAAAAAAATCAAGTGATCATACATTGTTCTCTAGTTTTGATCGCCAGTGTAGATCATCAAAGAAATCAGCTTTTTTTTCTTCCTTTACTGATCTTTCATTCTCAAATCATGGGTAAAAATCTGTATTCATTGAAGACAAATGTTCCTATTACCATAAAGGTACCTTTACACGCCGCCACAGGAAGGAAGAAACTGCCAGGCATCGGGGATAATTGTACCTGTTGCCATGAAATCACTACGAAATGGCGGCGTCGAAATCAGGAAATTCCTTCCTGTTCCCTGCAGTTCCTTCGGATACCTGTGTCTGAGCCGTGCTCAAAAACAGGAAGGAACAATTCCTATGGTGGCGGCGTGTAATCGGGGCACAGGCACGGTATTTGCGTCGCCTAGTGAATTCCCAGGGGCGTGCCACAGTGTCATGGTTACCACGCCCCATCAGCTATCATTGGTGGGGGCTACTGTGTAACCATTGGCTGTCCCTGCACAGGGCGCCATATTTAAAGAGCTATCCATTCACACTACACAATTGCAATGGCGTCATGTATTAGCCAGCCTTCCTGCGCAGGCTGGCCAATCATGATGCTATTGCATTGTCCAATCACCGTACGAGCGTCACGTAATACACAACTCTGTCATGCCTATTTACTTACGGCGCACAATATTTACACCCATATTCCTTTGTGGTAGTGGCATGTGTAGTGTTGTAGTGCAGATGACGATGAATCCAGAAGCACACACAGATATGCTGAACTGCTCAGTCGAGTGACCATACTTTAATGAAATCTCTTCCCTTTCCCAGCTCTCCCTTTTCCTGCCACAGCTCCTCCTCTATCTTACATCACTGTTACTGGCAGAAAATGCAAACAGGGAAGACAACAAGCAAAACTGCAGAAGATATAACAACATTGCATCTCTTATCAACTCACAAAAAAAACAAAGTAAATAGTTAACTGTTCAAAAGTTCGCGTTTAGAGTTTTTCTCCTCTACTGCAGAACATAGTCCGCAAGGTGGACTGGTGGCCCTCGAATTGTTCTCCCAGGATAACGTCGAGACATCTCATTTCCAGATAAACTGGGGGGTCTTCTGAGGTATCTCCTATGGGAGCAGCTGAGTTCATTGTCTCTGGCAGTATGTTGTCGCTATCTACTTCCTCTGCATGCGTCGTCTCTGGGACGTAGCCACGAAGTTTTTTTAAAATGGGACACATTTCTAGTGACCTATGATTTTGGTTTTTAGCAGTAACCATGGTGCCTCTGATTTGTGTGGCCTGAAAGGGCCAGGGATAGTATGGCGATGCAAACTTGTCGCTAGGTCTCAGTCTCTTTACAAGAACCCAATCACCCACCTTTATTTCTGGATGCTTGTAACGGCGGCTACTTTTTTCTGCATACTGTTCATTTTATCCTTAGAGACGGAATCATTAATAGCAATTTGGTTTGGACAGGAACTGACGGAATGCATGGGATTTTGACGCGCAAGGGCCTGCTGAACAATGCCGTTGCTGGTGGATCCCTGTAGTGGAGTGTGGTGTGGCTCGGTACTGTCTAAGGAATCTATGTAATTCTTTGTTGCGAGTCCTTGTGCTCCATGGTAGCAATCCTCAGGGTCTTGTTGATTGATTGCATGAATCGTTCCACTTCTCCATTGGCTTGAGGCAGTACGGAGTTATTTTCCTGTGGGAGAAACCAAGATAAGTTGCCAATGACTGAAAGTCTGTGCTATTAAATGGAGGTCCATTGTCCGTCTTCACTGTCTCGGGTATGCCATAAGCCAGAGAAAATCTTGTCTAATTTTGGTATAACAGCCCTGGCCGATGTTGTCGAAACATGTTCAATGACTGGAAACTGAGAATAGTCATCCATGACCACCAACAGGTAGGAGCGGTCCGGTAAAACACAAAAATCAACACTGACAGCAGTCCATGGCTCTTTGGCAGGGGTGTCATTTGTAAAGGCGCTTGCCTATGGTCAACTATAGTTGCCTGACAAGGAATGCATGTTTGAATAAATGCCTCTACTCTTTTGTCCAGTCCTGGAAACCATACTTTTTCTCGAAGTAGTTGCTTTGTTTTTACCACCCCTTGATGAGCCTCGTGGGCCAGATCAAGTACACGGTCCTCCAGTTTCTGAGGTATCACCAGGCGATTGTCACGCAACAGCAGATTTGAGTCCGACACTGAGAGTGAATGTCGTGCATTAAAGAAAGCCTCCAAGTAACCTACTCGATCTGGTGGTTGAAGGCGAGCCTCAGCAAGAAAACAGCTCAATTTCTTAGACCGAACAAATTCTATCACCAACTGAAGTTGGGGATCCGAGTCCACCGCCTGTTGTATTTCCTCCATAGTCATAGCTCTTGGCACTGAATGTGCAGCAACGAAATTTACATGTTCCTCCGCTAGAATAGTTGCTGGAATGTTGTCCTTAGTAGGTTGTGTTATTGGGTGTCTTGAGAAATAGTCCGCCGGGTTTCCAACTCCTGCCTCATATCTCAGTTGAAGATGGTAGTTCTGTAAACGGAGCAACCAGCGTTCAATTCGTGGAGGGGTTTGGAAGAGTGTTTGTTGAAAATTGGAACAAGCGGTTTGTGGTCACTTATGACTGTGAACTTGTGTCAGAGTACAGATGAAAGTGAAGGCATCCCCACACAACTGCAAGAGCTTCCCTTTCAGTTTGTGAGTAGCGCTGTTCTGTATCTGTTAATTCTTGCTTGCGTAGGAAATTGTAGAAATGTTGCCATTGTTGGACACTTGTGTGAGAATTGCACCCAGGCCTACCGGGCTAGCTAGTCTACAATCAGTTCCTGTGGACTTTAATGGGTCAAAGTAAGCCATGACAGTGTCACCAGTTAGGCTGAACTTCAACGCATCAAACGATGCTTGATGCTCAGTACCCCATGACCAAGGAATATCTTTCTTTGTGAGTTGTCTCAGGGGTTCAGAAATAGTGGCTAGGTCGGTATGAATCGTCCACAGTATGTGACCAGTCCTAGAAAGCTGCGAACCTCTGAGGCATTTTGAGGTTGACCAGCAGATTTGATGGCAGTGACTTTCTGAGGATCTGCTGACACACCTTGTCCTGAAAAGATGTATTCAAAAAAGTTAATGACGTTTGGTTGAACTCACATTTTGATGGATTGACTGTTAGATTGCAGGCTTGCAGTCTCTGAAACACTTGCTCCAGGCGACTGTCATGTTCTTCTTGGGTTGTTCCGTATATGAGAATGTCATCACTGACGTTGAGGACTCCCGCTATTCCAGACAGAACCTGACTGATAACATTTTGAAAAATTTCTGCGGCTGATGAGATACCAAAGTTCAACCTCTTGAACCTACGCAGGCCCATATGAGTACTAAAAGTTGTGATGTACCTGGAGTCTGGATGCAACTCAAGTTGATGATAGCAGGAGTTTAGATCAATTTTTGAAAACACCTTTGCACCATTCAGATCTGTGAGAATGTACCTTCTGTGGAGCACGTTGTGGCGGTGTGTATATGCGGCATCAGCGATCGGTATCCACCATTAAAAAAGCGCGCGTGCACGTGCGGTGGCTACCGGTTTCTGCACTCTGTGGCGGCGTGTAAAGGTACCCTAACAGCAAATGACAGTTGGTGCTTTTAAAATTCTATGGAGAGAAGAATTAGAGGCCGACACAGACATTCTGCGGCAAGTTCTCCTGAAACAATAAAGTTCTGCCTAGAATTATATGAGCACCAACTGCCATCTCATTAATGGGGAAACCTATATTCACCATAACCCAAAGGTTTTGTCTATGAATCTCCCACACTGAGTAATATTATTAGAATTTTGAGAATAAATGATGAGACCAGGAGGAGAAAGAAGGTTTCACTAATAAGATATATTACAAAGGTTTCTTATTTTCACAGCATTCTATTGATGAAAAAAAAAAATAATACAATCCTAAAGTAAAAGACGCAGGCATCAATTTTAAGAGCTACTCAATTCATCATAGATGAGGGATCAGTCACAAAAAGCTATAACAATCACTTACTGATAGAGTTGGGCCATGGGTAGATAGGGGTAGATGACTGATTGTGTTATTATATTTTCACCTTCCAACAAATCTTAAATAAAGTTATGGATATTGCAAAGTGAATTACTTGGAGCTTATATGTCAGTCCATGATGAAAGTTAAATCTAAATTCAGGCGTAGAGAAGGGTATCAAGTCCAATGTCAAGGTAATCCATAGCCGAGCACCAGTTTTGAGTGGCCTGGTACTGCTGCAGATCATAGCCCATTGACTTGTAGATTTATTACCTATCAGCACTGATTAGCCTCAACATATAAAGTTTAATGTACTATAACTCAGTCACACTAATCCTTATTAAGAACCCAACTCGCCTGCCCTGCTGTATTAGAAGCGCTTGTGTTGATGTTACCGAATGAGGCACCTGCAATTAGGGAGAATGGCAGTGCGAGATGAGCTCGAAAACTGGATTAACACGGATAATTTTACTTGATACGTTGGAGAGGATTTCTATTTTTACCAATGTTCTCCAACTTACAGTAGTAATTAGACCCTGACTAGAGAATGTTTCCAAAAAAATTACAGTCATTCCATATCCTAAAGCATTCTTGTTCTTTCATCTGATGTAGCATAAGAAAAGGAGAGGGGGGAGACGTGCTGCTCACCCACACACCCTGGATTCTCAGGCACCTGGACGCGTGGCTTGCTAACACTAGTACAATGTCAAAGAAGGTTATCCAGGGCCACATGTCCTGCAGTTTCAAGTTCCTTTATTAGGTATAAAAACATATACATCTAACCGACGCGTTTCGAAGCCAAGTTCTTTACTGATGTTACACAACACAAATTGTACTTGCATAACTAACAGTGAATAGTACCCCTCATGCAGGCTATATACCAAAGTACATGTAGACATTAATGCATAGAGATTTACCAATAATCAAGGTAAACATCTAAAGACATAATAACCCTGCAAATCCAAACATTTACATAAATATATAAAGTACAATATGGCACCCCCACTTATGTTATCAATCTCATATATTAGGACATACTAAGTACAAACCAACAGTAACAATGGATAACACATGCAGTAGCCAAATCATGGCTTTTGTCCTATCATAGTTATTTTTAGTATTAATTACCCGTATACTCGCTATAAGCCGTTTCAGCCAAATTGGCTGAAAAGTCCCCTCGCTATAGCAGTATCATTAAAAATAAAAATACATGCCAGCCCGAGGTATACAGGCCCATCAAGTCCAGGGACCGCTCCTACCGCTTGACGCGCCAGCGAAAGGAAACAGACTTGCCATGACTGGGCGTCGCGAGCTGCCGCACGCGATCCGGGTCCATTCAGCGTCCGCAGGTCCTGATCGCTGCAATGCTTACGGATTGACCGCGGACACAGGAAGTCGGTGCCGGAGACCTGAATGAGCGGGGCTCGCGTGTCGACTGCGACAGGCGCGACAGGGACTGGCAAGTATGATTTTCCTCTTTACAGGCTGCAAGCCAAGGGTGGGGCCTGGAACTTGATAAGGGGCCTGTATACCCCGGGCTGCTGGCTGTATACAGCCCTGGGGCTGCGCTGTATACACCCTGGGGCTGGGCTGTATACAGCCCTGGGGCTGCGGCTGCTGTATATACCTCTGGGCTGCAGCTGCTGTATATACCTCTGGGGCTGAGCTGCTGTATATACCTCTGGGCTGCAGCTGCTATATACCTACTGGGGCTGCAAATGGGGCTGCATATACCTCTGGGGCTGCATATACCACTGGGGCTGTATATACTCTGGGCTCAGCTGCTGTATATACCTCTGGGGCTGCAGCTGCTGTATATACCTCTGGGGCTGCAATGGGGCTGCATATACTTGGGGCTGCATATACCTTTGGGGCTGTATATACTCTGGCCTGCATATACCTCTGGGGCTGTATATACCTCTGGGGCTGCATATACCTCTGGGGCTGCATATGGGGCTGCATATACCTCTGGGCTGCATATACCTCTGGGGCTGCATATACCTCTGGGGCTGCAGCTGCTGTATATACCTCTGGGGCTGCAGCTGCTGTATATACCTCTGGGGCTGCAAATGGGGCTGCATATACCTCTGGGGCTGCATATACCTCTGGGGCTGTATATACCTCTGGGGCTGCAGCTGCTGTATATACCTCTGGGGCTGCAGTTGCTGTACAGTTAGGGCCAGAAATATTTGGACAGTGACACAATTTTCGCGAGTTGGGCTCTGCATGCCACCACATTGGATTTGAAATGAAACCTCTACAACAGAATTCAAGTGCAGATTGTAACGTTTAATTTGAAGGGTTGAACAAAAATATCTGATAGAAAATGTAGGAATTGTACACATTTCTTTACAAACACTCCACATTTTAGGAGGTCAAAAGTAATTGGACAAATAAACATAACCCAAACAAAATATTTTTATTTTCAATATTTTGTTGCGAATCCTTTGGAGGCAATCACTGCCTTAAGTCTGGAACCCATGGACATCACCAAACGCTGGGTTTCCTCCTTCTTAATGCTTTGCCAGGCCTTTACAGCCGCAGCCTTCAGGTCTTGCTTGTTTGTGGGTCTTTCCGTCTTAAATCTGGATTTGAGCAAGTGAAATGCATGCTCAATTGGGTTAAGATCTGGTGATTGACTTGGCCATTGCAGAATGTTCCACTTTTTTGCACTCATGAACTCCTGGGTAGCTTTGGCTGTATGCTTGGGGTCATTGTCCATCTGTACTATGAAGCGCCGTCCAATCAACTTTGCAGCATTTGGCTGAATCTGGGCTGAAAGTATATCCCGGTACACTTCAGAATTCATCCAGCTACTCTTGTCTGCTGTTATGTCATCAATAAACACAAGTGACCCAGTGCCATTGAAAGCCATGCATGCCCATGCCATCACGTTGCCTCCACCATGTTTTACAGAGGATGTGGTGTGCCTTGGATCATGTGCCGTTCCCTTTCTTCTCCAAACTTTTTTCTTCCCATCATTCTGGTACAGCTTGATCTTTGTCTCATCTGTCCATAGAATACTTTTCCAGAACTGAGCTGGCTTCTTGAGGTGTTTTTCTGCAAATTTAACTCTGGCCTGTCTATTTTTGGAATTGATGAATGGTTTACATCTAGATGTCAACCCTTTGTATTTACTGTCATGGAGTCTTCTCTTTACTGTTGACTTAGAGACAGATACACCTACTTCACTGAGAGTGTTCTGGACTTCAGTTGATGTTGTGAACGGGTTCTTCTTCACCAAATAAAGTATGCGGCGATCATCCACCACTGTTGTCATCCGTAGACGCCCAGGCCTTTTAGAGTTCCCAAGCTCACCAGTCAATTCCTTTTTTCTCAGAATGTACCCAACTGTTGATTTTGCTACTCCAAGCATGTCTGCTATCTCTCTGATGGATTTTTTCTTTTTTTTCAGCCTCAGGATGTTCTGCTTCACCTCAATTGAGAGTTCCTTTGACCGCATGTTGTCTGGTCACAGCAACAGCTTCCAAATGCAAAACACACACCTGAAATCCACCCCTGACCTTTTAACTACTTCATTGATTACAGGTTAACGAGGGAGACGCCTTCAGAGTTAATTGCAGCCCTTAGAGTCCATTGTCCAATTACTTTTGGTCCCTTGAAAAAGAGGAGGCTATGCATTACATAGCTATGATTCCTAAACCCTTTCTCCGATTTGGATGTGGAAACTCTCATATTGCAGCTGGGAGTGTGCACTTTCAGCCCATATTATATATATAATTGTATTTCTGAACATGTTTTTGTAAACAGCTAAAATAACAAAACTTGTGTCACTGTCCAAATATTTCTGGCCCTAACTGTATATACCTCTGGGGCTGCATATACCTCTGGGGCTGCATATACCTCTGGGGCTGCATATACCTCTGGGGCTGCTGTATACTACCACTGGGGCTGCTGCTGTATACTACCACTGGGGAGGCTGCTGTATACCTCACTGCTGGGGGCTGTATACCTGTGCTGGAGTCCACCCTCGGCTTATACGCGAGTCAATAAGTTTTCCCAGTTTTTGGGGGCAAAAGTAGGGGGTCGGCTTATACACGGGTCGGCTTATACACGAGTATATACGGTATGTTTATACTGTACCATACAGTGCACTATCCTTATGTTAATATTCTCTCTTTCCTTTTTTATTTTTTATTATTATTCTTTGTTTTCTTATTTATTTATTTTTCATCTTTTATTTTTTATGTATTATTTTTCATTCTTTACTTAGTATTGTACTGATGACTCATTAAATCATATATACGGTATACAGTATATCATCTCATTGTGTGTGGCGTTTATTATATTTCATCATTTCCATGTTCTTTTTTTATCCTATGGTATGTTCATTTCATCTTATCTATATTTATATATACAGCTCTGGCACAAATTAAGGGACCACTGCAAAATTTAGATTTTCTCAGACTTCTCTCTTTATAGGTATATTTTTGAGTAAAATGTACATTGTTCTTTTATTCCATAAACTACTCACAACATGTTTCTGAAATTCAAAGCCAAAAATGTATTTATTTGCAAAAAATTAGCAATTGTCAAAATAATAAAAAAGAAACAGTGCTTTCAGACCTCAAACAATGCAAAGAAAACAAGTTCATATTGATTTAGAAGCAACAATACTAAGGTGTAACTCAGGAAGAGTTCAGAAATCAATATTTGGTGATATAACCATGATTTTTGATCACAGCTTTCATGCGTCTTGGCATGCTTTCCACCAGTCTTTCACACTGCTTTTGGGTGACCTTATGCCACTCCTGGCACAAAAATGTAAGCAATTCTTCTTTGTTTAATGGCTAGTGACTAGGGTTGAGCGAGTACTGAAGTAATCGGCCTCGCTATACTCGCAACGAGTAGGTCCGGTACTTGGTAATCATTGCGAGTATAGTGAGTCCGATTGAAATGCGAGTACTTTCGCAGTGTATCTATAAATGTGAAGAAAAGTTGTTAAAAAATAAAAAAAAACATCATACTCACCTTCCGACGCCTGCACCGGGACCCGAAAACCTCACCTCCAATGTGCGGCAAGGACCTGCCAGTCTGATAGCCAATCAGATGGCTGGGAGCGATCTGACCAATCAGATGGCCGGACATCACAAACCACGTGATCGCTACCAGCCGCCTTATTGGCCAGATTGCCAGGTCAGTGATGCACGTTCAAGACAGGCAATCAGGTGGCTGATAGCGATCACATGGTTTGTGACGTCTGGCCATCTGATAGCCAATCAGATGTCTGGGAGCGATCTGGCCAATCAGACTGGCAGATCCTTGCCGCACATTGGAGGTGAGGTTTTCCGGTCCCGGTGCAGGCGTCGGAAGGTGAGTATGATGGTTTTTTTATTTTTTAACAACTTTTCTCCACTTTTAGTGTACTTTCACAGTGTATATATAGATACACTGCGAAACTGAAAGGACTACTCGCTACTCCCGAGTAATCACAAGAGACTCGGCGAGTAGCGAGTAGCCCGAATATCATTACTATTCGGCGAGTACCAAATAGTAACGGTTATACTTGCTCATCCCTACTAGTGACTATCCATCTTCTTCTTGATTACATTCCAGAGATTTTCAATGGGGATCAGGTCTGGAGATTGGGCTGGCTAATGACAGGGTCTTGATGTGGTACTCCTTCATCCACACATTGATTGACCTAGCTGTGTGGCATGGGGCAATGCCCTGCTAAAAAAAAACAGTCCTCAGAGTTGGGGAACATTGCCTGAGCAGAAGGAAGCAAGTGTTTTTCAAGGATAACCTTGTATGCGGCTTGATTCATACAGCCTTCGCAAACATTAACTTGCCCAATTCCACCCTTGTTGAAGCATCCCCAGATAATCACTGATCCTGCATCAAATTTCACAGTGGGTGCAAGACACTGTGGCTTGTACGCCTCTCCATGTCTCCATCTAGCCATTAGATGACCAGGTGTTGGGCAAAGCTGAAAATTACACTCATCAGAGAAGATTACCTTTCTCCAGTCCTCTATGGTCCAATCCGTATTGTCTTTGGCAAACTTAAGCCTGGCTCTCCTTTGCTTCTCATTGATGAAAGGCTTTTTTCTAGCTTTAAGAGACTTGAGCTCTGCCTCTAGGAGCCTGTTACAAACTGTTCTTCACCCCAACTGCCATTTGCCATTTCTTTTGTAGGTCACTTGGTGTCATCTCTGTGGTTGCTGAGTGACATTTGAATAAGATGATGGTCATCCCGGTCAGTGGAGAGTTGCTTTTGCCCTCTGCCGGTCTGTAGCTTTGTTGTCCCCAATGTCTGCTGCTTGACCTTGTTATAATGGACGGTTGTCTTTGAAATGTGGAGGATTGAGGCAACATGATGCTCACTTTACCCCTCTGCTAGTAAAGCCAAAATTGAGCCCTTCTGTTCCTCCCTCAAGACTTTTCTTTTCAACTTCTTTGGCATGGTTAAAAGTTTTCTTTTCATTCAAATTAATTTTGGGCTATTCCTAGCACTTGTTTTGCCATCCAGCTTGTCCTATTGCAAGAGGATTGTGAAGACCACAGCAGTGTTTTTATACTTACCCTCGTTAATTAAGTATTGGGTCAGGTAATCACCTAATCAAAGCAAATTAAGTAGAATGAGGTGTACTTTAGTTGGAATTCAACTGACACTGGAATGGAATGGCTTTCAGACATGTAGAGATGGGGATTTTTAGAAATGCAGTGGCTTTTTTAATTTTTGCCAGAGCTGTATTATATCCAATTCCCCCAAAAATTGCACAATAACAAGAGGATAACAATCATGCTAGTTATTTCTACCCAGTTTGTTTCTATGCTGTTATTTATCAGTCTGTCATACATTTTTCCTGTCATTCAACCTCATTGTAATTACCCTTCTCCACCCTGTGAAAACCCCATAGATCATCTCTGTCCTGTCCAATATTCTAACCATTTCTATTGTTCAAATGTTTCCCCGACAGTTGTAACTTATTTGATTCTCATTATATGCTCTACGGGTACAAACAATCCCCCAATATCCTACATGAACTCCCCGTATAGATCTTACATTTTGGAATAGTTTCCACACCATTGGCCATAGATTAGATACTTTTTGGGGATGGATCTGCACCGGTGTAGATATATCTTTATCCCACTTAGTGCTCAGATCTCTCCTATAATAAATCTATCCGGCTTCCCATGTGAAACTGGGATGCTCAAGATTCCATGCTCCTACAGGCTGGAAACATCTCATAAATCCAGATAAAAACCTGCACATACAGCGGCTGACACTCCGGCTGTAAAGTACCGCGACCCTGCATAACACATGTTTCCCAGCACTTCGCTCACCATTCAACAATTGTTACTGTTGATTTGTATTTGTATGTCATAATAATATGAGATATATGGTGAACATACAGTGGATGTGTAATATTGTAACTTGATTAATATTTACTTAGATGTTAATGGACTTGCAAGGATTATTATGTCCTTTAAGATGGTTTCCAATTTGCATGTATTGGTAAATCTCTATGGTTAATGTCTAAATGCATTTGGTAGTATATAGCCTGCCTTTGCTATGAAGGGTTAACTATTCATCTGTTAATAATGAACAATTGGTTAAGGTATGCAGATTCTTTTATATAAGGCTTGTTTTTATAATGTTGTGTAAACCGATTAAGGAACTTGCTTCAGAAACACTTCCGGTTAGGAAGTGTATATTTTTATATACCTAATAAAGGAACTTGGAACTGCATGGACATGTGGCCCTGGATTACATTCTTTTGAAATAAGAACAGACTTGTGATGTGCTGTATGAATCCCTCTAGCCAGTTGTCATCGTTGTCTTTGGACCTGTTTTTCTCTGTTTTGACCCATGATGTTTTGTTTGCACCCAACACATTATTCTTTTTGAGCATTTGTTAAAGTCTATTTTACATGTGCTCGCATGTTTTTTTTTGTTTTGCGCCTTGAGGGCAGAAGTCAGCATTTCAGATGATTTAGCCTGATTCATCAAATGTGACTTTTTTAAAAAGTTGCAAAATTTGGGGCAATTTCACTCCATTCCCCTGATGTATTTTCAAGTATGCCAGGCTTTTGGCACAATATTGGAACCAGAAGTTGTAAAGTCAGTTCAAGACAAGAAAAATGCCAATTTTTCTCTCCTTTGCACCAAGTTCATTTATTGCAAGTGCCGTTGTGTTGAATTTGGCACCCAAAATGTCACTTTAATACCCCAAGTCAAAAACAAAATTGCAAATGATACATGAGGGCCTTTATGTTCAACAATGTTTTAAAGGTAATGTGACAGCAGGATTTCATACTCCAAATTAGCTATATGTGTATGTAGTTCTTTCAAAGACCAGTCCAGCAATATCATTACATGGCGGGTTTGTTCCTCTGTTCCTCCAGAGACACACTGAGCGAGACACATGCAAGATACTTGCATGAGTCTTGGATGCCTCACCTGGCACAAGTGCTGACTATCTGGACAGGAGTGTATCAGCTGCTTGTAGTTCTTTGCAACTTCACACTCCTGTGCAGAGAGCCGGCGGTCTTGTCAGGGAGTATCTCGTATGCATCTTGCTCAGTGTATCTCTGGCCTTACTGAAAGGACTGTGAGCAACTGGATGTAAAGGTGAGGACAGTATAAGAGTGTGCCCATGATCAGTTTTGCCTGCATTGTGGACACACTGTTATCCAGAGATTTTGGTGTTCTCGGGGAGAGAGCGCGGCATCAATGCACACGATAAGGATTCTGGGTGCTGTGTATTTTTGCTGTGTTGTCTTGCCCAAAGACTCGCATCTCTGCAAGAATGAGTACACATGTTGCAGCTCGAGAAGCCGCACCGTATGTCAGTTTACGCTCCGTAAAAAAGAAGCACATAGGGAAATAGGATTTCTATAAATCCATCCATTGTGCTTGTATTGTACAACGCAGGGTGTTGAATGCAGTGAAAACATGCTACGTCCAAAACGCTGCTAATCCTGATCTTAGGCACTAACCCTAAGGTTTTGTTTTTTAAGCTCTTGATTCCCCTCTACTGGGCCTATTAGAGCAGTGTCCAGTGTCCCGCTGCTCTAGTTTGATGCTGGACCCCAGTACTGACCTCTGAAACCTGGAAAACGACCTTGAATCCAGAGCCACATTCTTTTGATGGCTCATGTTCCCAGTGGTCGGACCTCTAACGATCAGCAAGTTATTCCCTATCCTGTGAATATTTTGAAGATAACCCTTTAAGTAATTGCATATACTAAAATTAGAATACCTTATTAAGTAAGTCTAGCAATTGTTTTATGTATTCTACATTGATGAAAAAAAGAATTGTGTCCAATTTTTACTGCAAGAAGTACTGTACATATGCAGAAGCATCACATTTACCGTGCATAAGCCCTAAGCCCTAACTGCTATCACAGAAGGATTGAAATATGCTACACCTATCCTATTAATAAGATATTCTATGCACTTTTCCCTCGATTCCTGGAGCAGAAATATATTTTTCCATGAATAGCTGTCGATATTAAGGAAATAGATAGCACTAATGCTGAAAGGATTTGACCTTGATACTCATTTGCACAAGATTGGAGATTTGCGTCCTCAGGTTGCAGCCACCTTGAATATTTCTTGAAGCAAACCCTTATAAAAATCTATAAAGATGCTTTCCATATGAAAGCTGAATGCTCTTTGATGTAATATTTCTTCTATCTATGACTGAGTCTACATGCGTCTCTTCTCCTCTCTACATACAATAGCTGAGAAACAGGGGTCTTCACAATTCTGGAGAAGACCCTTGAAGGACCCAGGTTTACTATTTTTCAAAGATGCAGGAGGAAAATGTGATGTTAATAGGTTTAGACACAGAGTGCCTTCATCTGTAGCTGTTAATCTGTGTGGATTTTAGCATCAATTATGGCAGAGTTCAGAATTTCTATGTATAATGCATTATCTACAAGGATTCATTACTTAAAGGAAATCTGTCAGAGAGATCAACCCTCCTAAGCCATTTATAAGGGTATGTGGGTCATAGAAAGTTGAATAAAATGATACCTTGATATCTGCAATCCGATGTTTATTTTCCACTGAAATCAACATTTTTCTTAATATGTAAATGAGCTGTTAAGATCTATGAGCCAGATAGATCTCCCCCAGAATCTGCCTCCAGAGCTTATATTAAATAAAAGGGGCATTACCAGTGTGAGACATGTAATGGCTGACAGTTCACCTATGTGTATTATGCAACTAATTGTAAAACATAAATGTTCTCATCTCAGATTAATTTCATCAACTAAAGTGAGTTTAACAACCAAACAACTTGAAGTATATAAAAAATAAATTTCTGACATTTCAAAATAATATCAGTGATCAATATAGCCCTACTTTTCAATAAGTAATAAGCCATCCATCCATAGAGTCTGTCAGTTTTTTAATGGGGTTGTCCAGTCTAAATCCATATATCTGTAATCGCTTTATATGACTACAGACTTGTGAATTCTCATATAACATGCACTGTGTGCTGCGAGGTTTCTCTGGTGTCAGAGCCAGGAATGCTGTGTGCATGACTGCAAGTATGCAATATGCGAATTCCTGGCCAAAATCCAAATAGATGGGAGCAGGCTTGCACAATACATTTGAATTGAGCAAGGCCTATCTTCTATTCATATTCGGGATGGGAGTCTGTGTTTCATACACTCGGAGCCTCATGACCACCATTCCTGGCACTGACACTAGAAAATCCTTACAGCCCACAGTGCTGGGGTGTGAGGATTCACAAGTCTCCAGTTACACACAGATTTGTCCATTTTCGACTTTTTTATTCTGTTGATGATCAACTTTTTGGGCAACATCAATCTCAGCCACCAAGACAATGTTCAGAAAAGTGACTGTTTCCTTCACTGTAAATATTTAAGACAGGGTTACAAGTTCTCAATAGCATTTAGATCAGGTAATGAAGATGTCAGGTCACTATTCTTCACCAAGCAGTGGAGACTTTGATGCTGTGGCGCCCCACTGGTCAGGACGCCACAGGGGGTACTGCACCCAGATAAGAGTGTGTAGTATCCCTGTTACAGGGGAACTAGAATGCTAGCTAAGGACTCTCATGACACCCATCCACACACCTTAGAGCAGGGGACTTGGATGGACCCATTGCCAGGGAGACCCAATCCCAGGGGGAGGAGTCAGGTGGGTTAGTGGAAGAGCGTGAAGACAGAAAGAAAGGCTGTGAGGAGCACAGTGGAGGACATCTGAGGCGAGATCATCCTGACAGAGGGAGATTCTGGGGGCACCAGGGATTGCGCATGAATCCAGGCCCGGTACGATTACCGGCTGCAGGGATCTGGTCCCGGAATGGAGGACCGGCTCCGAGAGCGGTGCGGGTGTTCGCCGCCGAACTGGAGGCCCAAGCTTCATCAAGAAGTCATGTCCGACACCCGGCGTACCCAGAAAAAGGCCCATATAGGATCCCGAGGTATCAGAGAGGAGACGCTCAGTTAGAAAGGATCCGAGGAGCTGGCTTTAGGCTCTGGGCGCGGAGGCGCTGAGGAAGAAAGGAGGGAGCACAGTGAGGGACTGGAAAGGAATGGCAGGCACACCACTGAGGGTGCTAAGTGAGTCATCCCAGTTCCCTGGTTACCACCCAGGCCAGCATGACTCGTAAGGCTGTATCACCTGTTTGTTGCACTACAAACCTGCCAGTAAACCCGTTCAGAGATAAAGCCTGTGTGGCATATGTGGAGACACGGGGGTCAGTGGGTGCTCTCATCCGCTGGCCCAGCCGCCTTTCAAAAGATAGCATGGACCAGGACTCATCATAAACTGAACACCCGAGGTCCTTACCCGTGGGCGGAACACTACTCAGACAATACCGGGTGAGGGAACCACAATATTAAGGCTTTATTGGATCCCCAAACAGTTAACAGCATATAACAAATAACCAGAAAAACACACAATATAATAGGCAACAGAGTCTCACGCTTCTGCTGGCTCACCAAGGATTGGAAAAAAAAAAGGCCACTTACAAATACCTTTGCATTTTGCAGGACGCCATTAGCTACCTCAGAGGCAACCCATACCTCTCAATACCGGTGCACCATCTCCTACAACCCTGACAATGGGGGCGATTGTAGCATCTGCGACACCCGTGCCACAAGGAGGAGACAGGTGGCATCGCTGGACATGAGGTCACCACAGGGCAGCAGCCACTCCAATAGTGAAGCATAGTGTCAGAAAGCAGCCTATTAATGACGCCCAGCTGTTAGATAGGGCGGGCCACTCTGCAACAAAAAATGCAACACAAGTGACTGTCGCCCCCTAGAGGACACTGATGTAAACTGCAGATAAAAAATGCAAATTGCAGATAAAAAAATGCAATATATCACTATAGATGACAGTGAGGGTTTAGTTTGATATTTTGGACCAAAATAGCGTAAGCTCGTAGCCCCCGTCACGGGACCTCACACCTACGATTACCTAGCCACATGTTTAACACATGTATAATTTTATTTGACAGAAAAATCACCGAAATGGTACATAATATATAAGAAAGGAAAAAAAAAAAAAAAAAAGGCCACTTACAAATAACTTTGCATTTTGCAGGACGCCATTAGCTACCTCAGAGGCAACCCATACCTCTCAATACCGGTGCACCATCTCCTACAACCCTGACAATGGGGGCGATTGTAGCATCTGCGACCACCATGCCACAAGGAGGAGACAGGTGGCATCGCTGGACATGAGGTCACCACAGGGCAGCAGCCACTCCAATAGTGAAGCATAGTGTCAGAAAGCAGCCTATTAATGACGCCCAGCTGTTAGATAGGGCGGGCCGCTCTGCAACAAAAAATGCAACACAAGTGACTGTCGCCCCCTAGAGGACACTGATGTAAACTGCAGATAAAAAATGCAAATTGCAGATAAAAAAATGCAATATAACACTATAGATGACAGTGAGGGTTTAGCTTGATATTTTGGACCAAAATAGCGTAAGCTTGTAGCCCCCGTCACGGGACCTCACACCTACGAGTACCTAGCCACATGTTTAACACATGTATAATTTTATTTGACAGAAAAATCACCGAAATGGTACATAATATATAAGAAAGGAAAAAAAAAGGCCACTTACAAATACCTTTGCATTTTGCAGGACGCCATTAGCTACCTCAGAGGCAACCCATACCTCTCAATACTGGTGCACCATCTTCTACAACCCTGACAATGGGGGCGATTGTAGCATCTGCGACCACCGTGCCACAAGGAGGAGACAGGTGGCATCGCTGGACATGAGGTCACCACAGGGCAGCAGCCACTCCAATAGTGAAGCATAGTGTCAGAAAGCAGCCTATTAATGACGCCCAGCTGTTAGATAGGGCGGGCCGCTCTGCAGCAAAAAATGCAACACAAGTGACTGTCGCCCCCTAGAGGACACTGATGTAAACTGCAGATAAAAAATGCAAATTGCAGATAAAAAAATGCAATATATCACTATAGATGACAGTGAGGGTTTAGTTTGATATTTTGGACCAAAATAGCGTAGGCTCGTAGCCCCCGTCACGGGACCTCACACCTACGAGTACCTAGCCACATGTTTAACACATGTATAATTTTATTTTACAGAAAAATCACCGAAATGGTACATAATATATAAGAAAGGGGAAAAAAAGGCCACTTACAAATACCTTTGCATTTTGCAGGACGCCATTAGCTACCTCAGAGGCAACCCATACCTCTCAATACCGGTGCACCATCTCCTACAACCCTGACAATGGGGCGATTGTAGCATCTGCGACCACCATGCCACAAGGAGGAGACAGGTGGCATCGCTGGACATGAGGTCACCACAGGGCAGCAGCCACTCCAATAGTGAAGCATAGTGTCAGAAAGCAGCCTATTAATGACGCCCAGCTGTTAGATAGGGCGGGCCGCTCTGCAACAAAAAAAGCAACACAAGTGACTGTCGCCCCCTAGAGGACACTGATGTAAACTGCAGATAAAAAATGCAAATTGCAGATAAAAAAATGCAATATATCACTATAGATGACAGTGAGGGTTTAGTTTGATATTTTGGACCAAAATAGCGTAAGCTCGTAGCCCCCGTCACGGGACCTCACACCTACGAGTACCTAGCCACATGTTTAACACATGTATAATTTTATTTTACAGAAAAATCACCGAAATGGTACATAATATATAAGAAAGGGAAAAAAAAAGGCCACTTACAAATACATTTGCATTTTGCAGGACGCCATTAGCTACCTCAGAGGCAACCCATACCTCTCAATACCGGTGCACCATCTCCTACAACCCTGACAATGGGGGCGATTGTAGCATCTGCGACCACCGTGCCACAAGGAGGAGACAGGTGGCATCGCTGGACATGAGGTCACCACAGGGCAGCAGCCACTCCAATAGTGAAGCATAGTGTCAGAAAGCAGCCTATTAATGACGCCCAGCTGTTAGATAGGGCGGGCCGCTCTGCAACAAAAAATGCAACACAAGTGACTGTCGCCCCCTAGAGGACACTGATGTAAACTGCAGATAAAAAATGCAAATTGCAGATAAAAAAATGCAATATATCACTATAGATGACAGTGAGGGTTTAGTTTGATATTTTGGACCAAAATAGCGTAAGCTCGTAGCCCCCGTCACGGGACCTCACACCTACGAGTACCTAGCCACATGTTTAACACATGTATAATTTTATTTTACAGAAAAATCACCGAAATGGTACATAATATATAAGAAAGGAAAAAAAAAGGCCACTTACAAATACCTTTGCATTTTGCAGGACGCCATTAGCTACCTTAGAGGCAACCCATACCTCTCAATACCGGTGCACCATCTCCTACAACCCTGACAATGGGGGCGATTGTAGCATCTGCGACCACCTTATTCTATCTGCTTCTTTATTAGTTTTTTAACAATTTTGATAGGACTAGTAAGCGTGAGGATCCGTGACGGGGATTACGAGCTTAACGTGTCTTGGCCAATGCACCAACCAATACCTCACATCAAAAAAAATGTTATCAAAAAAATTTTTTTTTGCACTTTTTTATCGTTTTGCGTGGTGTGGCTGTGCCCCATAGGTTGTCATTCATCAAGTGGTGTGGATGCATCGTCTGGATTTCCATTTAGTCTGGTGGCAGGGACCAGTGGGTGGCATACAGACACTCTGCACCACTGATATCAGTGTGAATGGCGTCCTATGTGCAGATCATCTCGTGCATAGCAAAACCACCTCCCCCATATGTGGCAAGTTGAGGGTGGTTCTGTGCACCTGTGTCTGCAGTGTATAATGAGGTCTGTCCACATCCTGCCAAGTACATTGTTTGATTTCATTTGGCTGCAATCGGTGAGTTGTCTGAACACTGCCTTATTCTATCTGCTTCTTTATTAGTCTTTTGATATCCCAGCCGAATCTGAACATTCGATGCTGAGGTCCTTGTAGTATGATAATCCAGGTTCTGATCCCCTTGGTTGGCACTGAAGTGCCTAGGCCTGGGGTTATGGCCTGCTAATCGGATCCATAGATCCTAGATTAGCTGCCTGTATCAAGTCTGCTGGTCAAATGAACAGTCCTCCTTATATACCCTGAGCCCTCCTTGCAGGATATTGGGGAATAAGACTGTGCTCTCATTGGCTAGATTTCCAGCTGCATATAAAATATCTCTGGTAGTGTTGTATTACTGGCAAAAGAGACTCAAATACATAGTTTACATAGCATCTAGCAGTACACATAGCAACACAATGGACGATTAGCATAATTAAGTTTTCTGAGCCTCTGACCCTTCTAAGACAAAGAGGTGAGATAATTACATGACACACGTTCAACATCACCAGACATCTGCAAGACTTGTAGGAACAATGAGTGGCCCTTCACAAGGTAGGAAATAAAATACAGTACAAAGAGGTGAGATTATTACACTACCCACGTTAACACTACCAGGCATCTAGAAGACTTGTAGGAACAATGAGGTTGCTTATCAGAAGGTAACAAACAAAATACAAATACTGCCTGGCTACCTAAGAACCCCTCATATGTTATACATTAAAGGAGTCTGTTTTGTCACAGCATGCCTTATTACTTCCACCTGAACAAGGAACAGGGCTGCAACTGTCTGGCCGAAGTAAAGTGGGTGCATCAGCACAGGGGTAAAAAATGAAGGAGCAAAAGAAGAAAAAAAAAAAAAAGAAAAATGGGTACCCCTGTAGAGCAAAGCACAACCAAAATGATTTTTGATGCAAGTGAAAATTTATTTAATTATAAAGTGTAATGGCACAAAAGACCAGAGACAAACATATTAAAAACAATTAAAACAGTACTGGTCCGGACCAGCCCTCCCTCTGTATAAGGCACTCAAATTACAGATTACAGACCAAAAATCTGAAAATAACAAGGACTATTCACGTGTGTTACAATAGTGTAAATACATCATAATAGAACACAAAATTAACAATAAATACAATAAATAGTAATAAATATATAAATATAAGTAACCTGTGGTCAATGTCAATTGTGGAGTATATCACAGTATACCAGGGGAATCAAACCAACAGAAGAGGTGGAAAACAATGTTCCAGAGAAGGAGATATAGTTAATATCTATACGGTTGTCAGCATATGGTAACCACAATCAGGTGTGCAAGGACACAATTGTCACACAATATTATTCAGAAAGTTCCCAATATAAGTCAATGTCCAGATATATACTTATAGGTTACCACATTCATGGGCATGAAATTCCCCCAGAGAAAGCTGAGTGAGAACAGGTTACCACAATGTCTGTAAAATGGTGCCAGGCCGCCTCCCCTCCTCTGTGGGCACCATATTACAGACATTGTGGTAACCTGTTCTCACTCAGCTTTCTCTGGGGGAATTTCATGCCCATGAATGTGGTAACCTATAAGTATATATCTGGACATTGACTTATATTGGGAACTTTCTGAATAATATTGTGTGACAATTGTGTCCTTGCACACCTGATTGTGGTTACCATATGCTGACAACCGTATAGATATTAACTATATCTCCTTCTCTGGAACATTGTTTTCCACCTCTTCTGTTGGTTTGATTCCCCTGGTATACTGTGATATACTCCACAATTGACATTGACCACAGGTTACTTATATTTATATATTTATTACTATTTATTGTATTTATTGTTCATTTTTGTGTTCTATTATGATGTATTTACACTATTGTAACACACGTGAATAGTCCTTGTTATTTTCTGATTTTTGGTCTGTAATCTGTAATTTGAGTGCCTTATACAGAGGGAGGGCTGGTCCGGACCAGTACTGTTTTAACTGTTTTTAATATGTTTGTCTCTGGCTCTTTTGTGCCGTTACACTTTATAATTAAATACATTTTCACTTGCATCAAAAATCTTTTTGGTTGTGCTTTGCTCTACAGGGTACCCATTTTTCTTCTTTTGCTTATTACTTCCACCTGACGAGTCGCCGACTGCAGCAGTGACAAGGCCTGGTATAAGCTGTCTCCCTGCACACCATCAAACTCTACAGCTGCCCCGGGATCCCACTCCACCTACGGGGAGCGCAACCATCTTGCTGCATCACCATCACCCCGGAGGACAGTCCCGCAGCTCCGGTAACATTACTGGAACCGTAGGTGGCATCACAAGACACTTTTATTCTTATCTTCATTTTTACCATTTTTCAGCGACCACAGGGCCACAGGATCGGGCAACAAGCCCCATGACATCCCCCGTGAACTACAACGCCCAGAACCGGGTACCCCACAGCCCTGGGGCGGGTCAATGGTCCTGCATTAAAATCGTGATTTTCTTGAAAGATGCGGACTTTTTCCTGTACTGTTGCTTGAAGCTTTCTTCTTCTAAAAACTGGTAGTAGGTTTTCTAAATGATTTTTAATTTATCTTCACCCTGAAAAAGTCCAACAAGCTCATCTTTAAAGTGATCCTAAACCCAGAAACTGACCCCCCGTTATTTAGACCTGTCCCTGCACCCCCTCTTATCATTTCTAGCCATCCCTTTTGCAGAAAAAAAATCGTCATGAAAGGGGCGGGGCTAAACGCGTCATGCCGTAGCCCCGCCCCCTTTCATGATGCGGCCAGGCGCTTAGAAGCAGAGAGGGGCGTGCATAATTACAAGGGAGCAGCAGACAGGCCCCGCCCATTGCAGCTTGCTCAGAAACAGAGAACTCACACAGGACAAAGTAATATAACTTTTTCTCTTACTTTACAAAAGCGATTTTTTTTTCTGCAAAAGGGATGGCTAGAAATGATAAGAGGGGGTGCAGGGACAGGTCTAAAGATACGGGGGGGTCAGTTTCTGGGTTTAGGATCACTTTAATAATACCAGCCATCAGTGGCGTAGCGTGGGGGGGGCGGAGGGGGCGGTCCGCACCGGGCGGCAGGTGTGTGGGGGCGGCAGCAGGGCTGCATTTACAAGGCAGGGTAGCGTGAGCATTTTTTTTTTCTTTCCCTCCCTCCCCCAGACTCCATATGAAAACTGCAGTCTTTGTGGGGGAGGGAGGGTGCCGCCACTGGCACTGTATTGCCGCCCGGCGCCTGCATGTACTGCCCAGCTCGGCAGCTCCCGTCCCGGCCCCTCAGCGCTGAGCGTGATCACGCTTCACGCTGACAGGAAGCCGCTGGGAGCTCAGCTGCTTCCTGTCCCGTGATGGCTGCAAGTGCTGGTTCGGTGGTGGCGGCGGCTCCTCCACCCAGCCGGCCTCCCATGGACCCAGAGAGGTGATGGAAACTGTGCAGAGGAGAAGAGGACAGGGGGGCAGAGGAGAAGAGGACAGGGGGGCACAGAAGGACAGGAACAGGGGAGCAGAGAAGGACAGGAACAGGGGAGCAGAGAAGGACAGGAACAGGGGGACAGAGGAGAAGAGGACAGGGGAGCAGAGAAGGACAGGAACAGGGGAGCAGAGAAGGACAGGAGCAGGGGGCAGAGAAGGACAGGAACAGGAGAGCAGAGGAGAAGAGGACAGGGGAGCAGAGGAGAAGAGGACAGGGGGGCAGAGGAGAAGAGGACAGGGGAGCAGAGGAAAAGAGGACATGGGGGCAGAGAAGTACAGGAACAGGGGAGCAGAGGAGAAGAGGACAGGGGGGCAGAGGAGAAGAGGACAGGGGAGTAGAGGAGAAGAGGACAGGGGAGCAGAGGAGAAGAGGACAGGGGAGCAGAGGAAAAGAGGACAGGGGAGCAGAGGAAAAGAGGACAGGGGAGCAGAGGAAAAGAGGACAGGGGAGCAGAGGAAAAGAGGACAGGGGGCAGAGGAAAAAAGGACAGGGGGGCAGAGGAAAAGAGGACAGGGGGGCAGAGGAAAAGAGGACATGGGGGCAGAGGAAAAGAGGACATGGGGGCAGAGGAAAAGAGGACATGGGGCAGAGAAGTACAGGAACAGGGGAGCAGAGGAGAAGAGGACAGGGGGGCAGAGGAGAAGAGGACAGGGGAGCAGAGGAGAAGAGGACAGTGGAGCAGAGGAGAAGAGGACAGGGGAGCAGAGGAGAAGAGGACAGGGGAGCAGAGGAAAAGAGGACAGGGGAGCAGAGGAAAAGAGGACAGGGGAGCAGAGGAAAAGAGGACAGGGGGCAGAGGAAAAGAGGACAGGGGGGCAGAGGAAAAGAGGACAGGGGGGCAGAGGAAAAGAGGACAGGGGGCAGAGGAAAAGAGGACAGGGGAGCAGAGGAAAAGAGGACAGGGGAGCAGAGGAAAAGAGGACAGGGGAGCAGAGGAAAAGAGGACAGGGGGGCAGAGGAGAAGAGGACAGGGGAGCAGAGGAGAAGAGGACAGGGGAGCAGAGGAAAAGAGGATAGGGGAGCAGAGGAAAAGAGGACAGGGGAGCAGAGGAAAAGAGGACAGGGGGGCAGAGGAAAAGAGGACAGGGGGGCAGAGGAAAAGAGGACAGGGGGCAGCGGGAAAAGAGGACAGGGGGGCAGAGGAAAAGAGGACAGGGGGCAGAGGAAAAGAGGACAGGGGGGCAGAGGAAAAGAGGACAGGGGGCAGAGGAAAAGAGGACAGGGGGCAGAGGAAAAAAGGACAGGGGGGCAGAGGAGGACAGGAACAGAGGGACAGAGGAGAAGACAAGCAGCTGGAGGGACAGAGGAGAGGAGGACGGGGGTGCAGGAGGGACAGAGGAGAGGAGGACGGGGGTGCAGGAGGGACAGAGGAGAGGAGGACGGGGGTGCAGGAGGGACAGAGGAGAGGAGGACGGGGCTGCAGGAGGGACAGAGGAGAGGAGGACGGGAGTGCAGGAGGGACAAAGGAGAGGAGGACGGGGGTGCAGGAGGGACAGAGGAGAGGAGGACAGGGGTGCAGGAGGGACAGAGGAGAGGAGGATGGGGGTGCAGGAGGGACAGAGGAGAGGAGGACGGGGGTGCAGGAGGACAGAGGAGGACGGGGGTGCAGGAGGACAGAGGAGAGGAGGACGGGGGTGCAGGAGGGACAGAGGAGAGTACGACGAAGGGTGCAGGAGGACAGAGGAGAGGAGGACGGGGGTGCAGGAGGACAGAGGAGAGGAGGACGGGGATGCAGGAGGACAGACGAGCAGCAGGAGGGACAGGAGGACGGGGGCGCAGGAGGACAGAGGAGCAGCAGGAGGGACAGAGGAGAGGAGGACGGGTGTGCAGCAAGACAGAGGAGAGGAGGATGGTGGTGCAGGAGGGACAAAGGAGAAGAGGACGGGGGTGCAGGAGGGACAGAGGAGAGGAGGACGGGGGTGCAGGAGGACAGAGGAGAGGAGGACGGGGGTGCAGGAGGGACAGAGGAGAGGAGGACGGGGGTGCAGGAGGACAGAGGAGGACGGGGGTGCAGGAGGACAGAGGAGAGGAGGACGGGGATGCAGAAGGACAGAGGAGATGAGGACAGAGGAGAGGAGGACGGGGGTGCAGGAGGACAGAGGAGAGGAGGACGGGGGTGCAGGAGGACAGAGGAGCAGCAGGAGGGACAGGAGGATGGGGGCGCAGGAGGACAGAGAAGCAGCAGGAGGGACAGAGGAGAGGAGGACAGAGGAGAGGAGGACAGAGGAGAGGAGGACGGGGGTGCAGGAGGACAGAGGAGAGGAGGACGGGGGTGCAGAAGGACAGAGGAGAGGAGGATGGGGGTGCAGGAGGACAGAGGAGAGGAGGACGGGGGTGCAGGAGGACAGAGGAGAGGAGGACGGGGGTGCAGAAGGACAGAGGAGAGGAGGACGGGGGGTGCAGGAGGACAGAGGAGAGGAGGACGGGGGCGCAGGAGGCCAGAGGAGCAGCAGGAGGGACAGAGGAGAGGAGGGGGGTGCAGGAGGACAGAGGAGAGGAGGACGGGGGTGCAGGAGGACAGAGGAGAGGAGGACGGGGGTGCAGGAGGACAGAGGAGAGGAGGATGGGGGTGCAGGAGGACAGAGGAGAGGAGGACGGGGGTGCAGGAGGAGTGGGGCTGTGTGTGGTGATAATGGCAGCTGTGCCAGGTGTCTCAGCCTCCACCTTCCTGTGTTGGCAGGGTGTGGCATGCTGGGAATTGTAGTTCTCCTTCCTGTTCGGGCGTTACTGTATGGTTTCTGGGCAGTGTGTTGGGTGCAGGGAGTTGTAGTTCTCCTGGGTGGGCTCAATGTTCTCCCGCCTCCTGTCTGTGGTTATTGTGCCTCTTCTGGGATGTCCTCAGCTCCGAGCTGTGCACAGACAGTGTACCACCATGTCCCCAGCTCCGTGCTGTGCACAGTGTACCACCATGTCTTCATCTTTGTGCTGTGCACAGACAGTGTACCGTATACTGTCTGTACACAGCACAAAGATGAAGACATGGTGGTACACTGTGCACAGCACAGAGCTGGGGACATGGTGGTACACTGTCTGTGCACAGCACGGAGCTGAGGACATGGTGGTACACTGTGCACAGCACGGAGCTGAGGACATGGTGGTACACTGTGCACAGCACGGAGGTGAGGACATGGTGGTACACTGTGCACAGCACGGAGCTGAGGACATGGTGGTACACTGTCTGTGCACAGCACGGAGCTGAGGACATGGTGGTACACTGTGCACAGTACGGAGCTGAGGACATGGCGGTACACTGTCTGTGCACAGCACGGAGCTGAGGACATGGTGGTACACTGTGCACAGCATGGAGCTGAGGACATGATGCTACACTGTCTGTGCACAGCACGGAGCTGAGGACATGGTGGTGTACTGTCTGTGCACAGCACGGAGCTGAGGACATGGTGCTACACTGTATGTGCACAGCACGGAGCTGAGGACATGGTGGTGTACTGTCTGTGCACAGCACGGAGCTGAGGACATGGTGCTACACTGTCTGTGCACAGCACGGAGCTGAGGACACGGTGGTACACTGCACAGCTCGGAGCTGAGGACACGGTGGTGCACTGTCTCTCGCCACCTTAAAATCGGTCTGTTTCCCATCCAGGAGAGTCGGATGAATTGCATCCGTTTTTTGGTCCGTTTGGCAACTGGTGTGCGAGTGTCCGACATTTCTCTCAGAACACATCCGTGTGCAATCCGTGTTTTTTCTCAGCAGCTATTACTGTTGAATCATTTACAGGAACATTTTACAGTTGTCTCAGCTACAGAATGAGAATGTATCCGTGAAAAAAACAGATGCCTCTCGGATGGTCCGTGTGCGGTCCGTGATTTTGTCGGACCCATAGATTTGCATTTGTGAGTCTCGGTGTGAATCGCAGACTGTCACAGCATGTTGCAACTTTTTTCTCATCCTGAATCTGGATGAGAAAAAAGCGTCCGACACTCATCAGTGTGCTCTCAGAGATTGATTACAATGTAAGAAAATCACACATTGCACTCATCAGAGTTTCACGCCAGTGTGTTCGCACCCTAAAGGTACCGTCACACGGGGAGATATCGCCGGCGATGTTGCGGCGATCTCATGAACGCGCACATCGCTTCTGCATCGCTCGTGAGACGTCACACGTAGCAATATCGCCGGCAACCCAGGGCGATCAGGCGATTCCGGAATCGCCTGAAACAACCTTAAAGCGATGTGTGCTTTTCAGATCGCCGTGTCACACAGCACAACCTCACCGTCAATGTGGCATACAGAATGGATCGCCTGAACACAGACATCGCCTGAGCCATTGCTATCGCCGCGTCACACGACAGTAGGCATACGGATTGGTCAATTGGAGACAAAAAGCTAAATGCGACCAAAACAACAGTACACTGCAGTAAAAGTATTAAAATGCAAGTGCAGTATAAAAAATAGTATAACAAATACAGGGTACTTAGTCCATCCATTTTTTTGCGCAAAAAAAGTTACTTCAAGCCACGTCACTAACTTCAAAGTGTACCCATCTCTGACGCGGTCCTAACTGTTGTATTAAAAACCTGACTAGTGTGTATACTTACTAGTAAGCAGGAGCCAGCAAGACCTGTGTCTGAAATGGACTGAAGGCGACGAGGCTATATGTGTGCAGGGCCCAGAGAGGGGCAGGAGACTCCATCTCTTGCATGGCAAGAGGCAATTAATTAGAAAACAGATGAGTCCTGCACACAGAGAGAACAAGTCTGTAGGAACATGTTCACACCGCCCGCATATTTGGAGACAAAAAGCTAAATGCGACCAAAAACAACAGTACACTGCAGTAAAAGTATTAAAATGCAAGTGCAGTATAAAAAATAGTATAACAAATACAGGGTACTTAGTCCATCCGTTTTTTTGCGCAAAAAAAGTTACTTCAAGCCACGTCACTAACTTCAAAGTGTACCCATCTCTGACGAGGTCCTAACTGTTGCCATGCAAGAGATGGAGTCTCCCGCCCCTCTCTGGGCCCTGCACACATAGAGCCTCGTCGCCTTCAGTCCATTTCAGACACTGATCTTGCTGGCTCCTGCTTACTAGTAAGTATACACACTAGTCAGGTTTTTAATACAACAGTTAGGACCGCGTCAGAGATGGGTACACTTTGAAGTTAGTGACGTGGCTTGAAGTAACTTTTTTTGCGCAAAAAAACGGATGGACTAAGTACCCTGTATTTGTTATACTATTTTTTATACTGCACTTGCATATTAATACTTTTACTGCAGTGTACTGTTGTTTTTGGTCGCATTTAGCTTTTTGTCTCCAAATATGCTGGCGGTGTGAACATGTTCCTACAGACTTGTTCTCTCTGTGTGCAGGACTCATCTGTTTTCTATACGGATTGCTCAAGCAACATCGCCTGATTTCCCGACACTGTTGGGAAATCTCTGAACTCAGAAACAGAGATTTATCGCCGTTCAGTCGCCACGTTACACGAGGCGACGCACAGGCGATGTCGCTTCAATATCACCTGAACAGGAAGATCTCGGCGACATCGCCGGCGATATCTCCCCGTGTGACGGTAGCTTTATACTAAAATCCATATAGTAATCCTACTGGTATGGGGAGGGTGTACGGCTCAGTTAGTACACACTCCATACTTCTCATATTAACCAGTTAATGCTCTCTTGTCCACCGCACTGCAGTATCAAAAGAGGACGACAGCGAGGCAGACAGCAACACGGCATCAGAGAGCCCCTGACCTCCAAATAGAAGATCCTCAGATCCCGGTATTGTGACATCATATTAAGAATAAAGTTTTTTGCATTTATATTACACTATGAACTCCACAGTACAGCAGCAAAAAATTGCTCCGGCCCCGGGCCCTCCTTGAGTCCGGTTTGTTGCCATACACTGGGGTTGTGCAGAGGTGGCGGTGCAAAGTGACAACCCCAATAGGTGAGTGGCCAATTGGCCCAATACTTACCCCCCAATGGCACCCCTTCTCTTTGTGTTTTAGTATAGTAGTTATATTCTTGTATATAGGGGCAGACAGTGTATACTATGTATACTTCCGGATTATCAACAACCAAAGGGGCGGCAATTTTTTTGACCGCCCCGGGCGCCACAAACAGTTGCTACGCCACTGTGAGCCATAGATGTACCCACCTCCACCTTGCTGGCATTTGAGATGAAGTGGAAGTCTGTGCCCATTACAAATCCAGCCTCCAGCCATGGAGCTACTTTCATCTGATCACTCTTTAAACCCTTGAAAAATTGTAAAAGCCATCCCAGCACATCAAGGTGACCCATATCTGGACGGTCCTAGCATCTAATATTTACATTCTTATCACAAGTCTAGTGAAGTAAAGGTGAATAAGGATTTTGCAGTCAGCCCAAACAAGGGGGTGCCCTCCCTTTCTTAAGCTGGACATTATGTTGATATAGCTTTCCATTGCTGTGTGTCCATATTGGGCCCTGGGTCCTGCTCTATCCTTATTTACATTTACGTCACTAGATGTATGGTAAGATTTTATATATTAGATGCTAGGACCATCCTGATATGGGTCATCTTGATGCAATGTGATGGCTTTTACTTTTTTTGATACGGATAATGTTAACTAAGTACCCTGTTATATTTACATGCATTTTTTCTATTTCTTCATCTTAGGGTACCGTATATATTCATGTATAGGCCGACCCTTGTATAAGCCAACCCCCCTACTTTTGCCCCCAAAACCTGGGAAAACCTATTGACTTGTGTATAAGCCGAGGGTGGACCCCAGCACAGGTATACAGCCCCCAGCAGTGTGGTATACAGCAGCCTCCCCAGTGGTATATACAGGCCCCAGCAGTGTTACAGCAGCCTCCCCAGTGGTATATACAGCAGCAGCCCCAGTGGTAGTATACAGCAGCAGTCCCAGTGGTATATACAGCAGCAGCCCCAGTGGTAGTATACAGCAGCAGCCCCAGTGGTAGTATACAGCAGCAGCCCCAGTGGTAGTATACAGCAGCAGCCCCAGTGGTAGTATACAGCAGCAGCCCCAGTGGTAGTATACAGCAGCAGTCCCAGTGGTATATACAGCAGCAGCCCCAGTGGTAGTATACAGCAGCAGCCCCAGTGCTAGTATACAGCAGCAGCCCCAGTGGTAGTATACAGCAGCAGCCCCAGTGGTAGTATACAGCAGCAGCCCCAGTGGTAGAATACAGCAGCCAGCAGCCCCAGTGGTAGTATACAGCAGCAGCCTCCCCAGTGGTATATACAGCAGCAGCCCCAGTGGTAGTATACAGCAGCAGCCCCAGTGGTAGTATACAGCAGCAGCCCCAGTGGTAGTATACAGCAGCAGCCCCAGTGGTAGTATACAGCAGCAGCCCCAGTGGTATATGTAGCAGCAGCCCCAGTGGTAGTCAACAGCAGCAGCCCCAGTGGTAGTTAACAGCAGCAGCCCCAGTGGTAGTTAACAGCAGCAGCCCCAGTGGTAGTATACAGCAGCAGCCCCAGTGGTAGTTAACAGCAGCAGCCCCAGTGTTAGTATACAGCAGCAGCCCCAGTGGTATATGCAGCAGCAGCCCCAATGGTAGTATACAGCAGCAGCCCCAGTGGTAGTATACAGCAGCAGCCCCAGTGGTAGTATACAGCAGCAGCCCCAGGGGTAGTATACAGCAGCAGCCCCAGTGGTAGTATACAGCAGCAGCCCCAGTGGTAGATACAGCAGCAGCCCCAGTGGTAGTATACAGGCCCCCCCATCGGTATACAGGGCCCCCCCTTGCTGCCGCAAACCTGTAAAGTAATACATCATTATACTTATCCCTGTCGTCGCCGCTGCCGCCATCGCACTCCTCCCGTTCTTCATTCTTCTTCCTGCTTCCTCCTCTGGTGCACAGACAATGACGTCATTGCCTGCGCCTGCCAGAGGAGGAAGCAGGAAGAAGCATGAAGACCCGGAGGAGCGCGATGGCGGCGGCGACGACAGGGATAAGTATAATGATGTATTACTTTACAGGTTTGCGGCAGCAAGGGGGGAAGCCCTGTATACCGATGGGGGGTCTGTATACCGATGGGGGGGAAACTGTATATGACTCGCGTATAAGCCGAGGGGGGGACTTTTCAGCCCAATTTTTGGGCTGAAAACTCGGCTTATACGCAAGTATATACGGTATTTGCTTTTTTGCTTTATCTTGGGTGCCATGACTAATATTGTAATGGATGAAAAAAGATTTATAGTTCTTTTTCCACTGATGAAACACTGGTTTGAAAGGTGATCAGAAAAATGCCCCCCAAAAAAATGCCCACAGGGTTGGGGTTAAGTGTTAGGCTTAGAGGTTAGGTGTTAGGGATAGGTGTTAGGGGTTAGGTGTTAGAGTTAGGTGTTAGAGTTAGGTGTTAGAGTTAGGTGTAATGGTACCTTTACACGCCGCCACAACAGGATGGATACCAACGGCAACTTGACGTGCACGAGCACGGCCGAACGGTTACCAACGGGAACCGCACCCTCTATACACGCCGCCACAAGGTGCGCTACGCTACGCTACATCTACAGCTACATACATCGCCGGGTGTCGCAAGTAGCCGTCTGTAGCTCAGCGTACCAGCTTTACACACAGCCACCACAGAGTGATCTGGGAGCAACAAAGGCAGGACGTAAAACAAATAGGCGTGCCACAGACCTGTACGCCGCGCCCAAACCACAACCATTGGCCAACACTACGGAGTTGTGATTGGGCACGACGGAAAGGGCGGATGGCCGAGACGTGCCGTACTAGTGAACGGAGTGTGGCACGGAATAAGCGCTTGTGACATGGCGGAGCCTGGCGAATGCATCCAAATCGATGGTAATGGGTCACGCTAGAGCGGTGGCCAGTCACATATCCCGTGTGTATTAAAGTAGCGGTCCGGGGCTATGTGTGCGTAGTACAAGTGTTTTCCGTGTCACGCACGATCAGCGCTTGTGACAGGCGCGTGTGCAGATTGAACTGAGGTGCGTTTGTGTGCCACACATTAGCGTCTTACAAAAGACAGTATGTGCGTTTTCTGTCAAAAATCTGTGACAACTGTGGCGAAGTATGTGTATGTATACAGGCTGAATGGGGTTTAATATATGTGCTGACAGATGTGAATGTAGTGGAACAGCTTCCAAGGCACCAAGTCAAAGATCTGTGTGACAGTGTATTAGCAAACACCTGACAAGAATATGTCCTGCATCAATGTGCTGTGTGCAGGGGACCCTCTGCCTACAACAAAATAAAGGATCATGTACGCACAATGGCCACAAACACTGTTGGGCAAAAGACTTTCCGAAAAACATGGCTACCCACACATATTGTGTGCACAATCCCAGCCAATAGGTGGCTATGACATCCCAGGCCCCCACCCAACCCTGCATCACATTGCCCTCCTCCACCAAGTAATCAGGCTCACACAGATGATGTTGGATCCAACAGAAAAAGGTTTAATATATTGCATGAATCTTGACCTTGTCTTGTGCAAACAAAATATACATGAAGTAAAAACATTGTAGAATTCAAGAGCAGGTGACATTAATCAGGCAAATTCAATGGATAAGCAAATCACCACACATTGCAAACTGTGCATGGAAAAAATACTAAAATAACCTAAACTAACTAACTAAATAACTACATAATGAAAACTCATGCACATAATGCAAACAAAGAGAATGGAAAAGGTCAACCAAACATTAAAGGGGTGCAGCTAACCTGCTGTCACCTCCATTGAAAACACAAAAAGCAACTCCCAGAGCCAGCCACATTATATGGCCTGGTCCTGCCAGCTCACTGCACCAGACCCATTGAAGTAGGAGCAGTAAGCTTCTCTACTGTCCCTGGCCTCCTGCCGAGTGCGGCCATGGCTCTGCGGCTGGAGTGGCACAATCACATGGGCCTCATCACGCCAAGACCCTGGACGGAGCTCCCCTGTTGTAGCGTCTGCATTATCTACATAACCTCCTGGCGTGTATGATGCCCTATCCCTACGACGCAGGAAGTTATGTAGCACACAGCAGGCCACCACTACCGCCTCAATAGACTCCGGTTTCATATGTATAGGTGTATGAAAAATCCGGAATCTATTGGCCATTATCCCAAACGCATTTTCAACTACACGGCGGGCCCGGGATAGCCGGTAGTTGAAAATGCGTCTCACAGAAATAAGGGCCCTCTGGGGATATGGCCGCAGTAGGTGTTCCTGAAGTGGGAATGCTTCATCCGCCACAAACGCAAAGTTGAGATGTTCGGTCGTGTGCTCATTTGAGGGTAAGTTTAGCCCACCATTCCCTAGTAGTGTTGCCAAGGAGCTTAGGGCAAACACCCCCCCATCTGAGTTGCGACCAGGCATTCCAACATCCACGTAGAGGAACTCATAGTTGGCATCTACTACAGCCATGAGGATTATACTACAATACCCTTTGTAATTGTAATACAAAGAGCCAGAGTGGGCAGGTTTGGTAATCCTCACGTGCTTACCATCCAATGCCCCGCCACAGTTGGGGAAGTTCCACCGGGTTTCAAACCCTTGGGCCACTTCCAGCCATTCTGCAGCGGTTAATGGCATTTTCATGTAGGCTGGCTGCAGAGCTCTCCAGATGGCCCAACACGTTTCAGGGATCAGGCGGCTCAGCAGGGGCAGGGAGACACGTGACACGTATGTGAGGGATGTCATGGACTGCCCTGTAGCCAGGAACCGCAAAGTGATCGCCAACCGCTCAGCAGCTGATACTGATGGTCGCATTATAGTGTCCTGACGCGCTATCATTGGCCCTACACGCTCCAATAGGAAGGTGAAACAGTCCTCGGGCATACGGAGATAGTTTCGGTAATCATCAGGACAGTTAAGCTCCAGCTCCCGCAACAGCTGCATGTGGCCCCGGGTTTCCCGCCTCAGAAGCCAATCACGGGTCCACATCCGCCGCTGTCTGCGCCTCATCAACCTTTCATACCGATCCTGATACCACATTTGCTCTTCCACCAACGCAAGAGCCACGATAACATTGCGGTCATGGATATTCTGCATCCTCAATATCAGCACCTGTAGATGTGAAAGCACAACATGAGTACATAGACCAAAATGTGTGCAAGTCAGCAGGTTCAGCAACCCACACCTCTTTTCCATTACACACTATAGCCAAGAGGATGGGATCTCTTGTGTGGGCCCAAAACACAACCCTGAAGCAAGGACGGCAAACACCCAGTAGTCACCCCAAACAACATGGCACACGGCGATTGAGAGTGGCCTCCTCTACATCAACGTCAATGGGAGCTCCCAAAATTCACACATCTGCACCTAGGTGAGTTAGAAAGGGACATGTGTCACCAATAATGTTGGTCAAACAGGTCCCATAATCCATGACACAGCCCATAATGTCAATTGATTACAGTAAAAATGAGAAGAATAACGAATGTGACGTACCCCGATATGGAAGGTTGAGGAAGGCTACATGAACCAAACCACATTGCACATGACTGCGGATGGTTACCCATGGTGTAATTGGTTTTTGAAGGTGTCATTTTAAATACACATGTATGCCATGTCTGGCGCCCAACACCTCAAAGCCCTGGGTCATCCCATTCCCGTTGAACACAGTCTCCATTGGCCACAACCAGTATGCAGAAATCGATCCAGTCGACATGAGTGACACAGTTCCGTCTACAGTCATGCATCCATTCTCCTGTATGTTGTCTGCAAACAAACACAGCAATGTATCTCAACAAAAGTGTCAAGGCCCACACAAAATGCCGTATCCTAACCCACACACTACACTATATGTCGTCCCCTACAATACAAACCCCTATATCGGCCGCTACACCAGTCTCCGGCGCTCTCCAAGAACATCAACATATGCACCCCACCCTGCGCCAATTCCATGTGTGTCCACAAAAACTTACCTAATGGGTCTGGCCAGCAAGCGTAATGTTTGGCGGGATGGGCAACTTTTAAAGGGCCGCCAACCTATCACGATTCAGCGATCTCCACCAATTAGCGGAAGGCAAATCCGCACCCAGGTGCCCCTTCAGGATGTGCATTATTGTGTCCGCTGTGATTGGTGTCCCGGACTATAAAGGCAGGTCAATGGCCACTGCTCCGTGTCCAGACGTCGATGTGCATTGAGCTACTAGTGTCCTGTTTGACTTCTGTTGCTCTGACGGTAAGCCTCTTTAGCGGTTTGTAAGAAAATGTAATGAACGCAGCTGGTTCTGGCACAGGCAGCTTAGGCGATGTGTGTATGGCCATGTTTGAAGCGGCATGCAAATATTGAACACGTAATATTAAATATGTGAACCTTATTCTGTGTCGCCCAGTAGCCAGGTAGTGCCTCTACTTATATAGTGTAAGTATGTATTGCACCTTCTGCTTTTTGGCAATGGTAAAAGAGCACGCTGTTATTTCTTTGGCTGGTACTTCACATCAACATTTCAGGGGTGGTAGAATTGTGGCGGACATTCCAGGGATGTTGGGTACATGTGTTAAAATGGGACTTCCACGTCTGGAGGAACACCTACATGATCATCTGGGTGCACATTACATGTAGTATGTGCAGTGTTGCCACACACCCAGCCCGCCTTTCTGATATAGTGACCCCTTACCATTGTGGACACTGGCCAGGTACTAGTTAGCACACAACGTGTTAGGTCACATGTTGCCCTCTACAGGTATGTACGCACACACCGTGTCAAGGTGTGTTGCAATAGGTACATTGGGGACAGAAATCATGTTTGAAACATCTGTAGGTGGACACCGATATCCGGTGCTTGAGATTGGCTGCATACATGTGTTTGAGTTAGTAGCGGTCTGAGATTGAGAAAATGGCACACTCATGGCCAGTTTCACTCCACAAAATAGCTGCATAGATGATCACTGTAGAAAGTTAATGATTATGTGTATGATTGTGGCAAGTTTTGAAATGTCGGTATGCCTTGTGTTGTGACTGTGTTCTTTTTGTTTTAATTTTTCATCGGCAGATGCCGAGGGGTACTGTGGAATTGGAATCCCAGCTTCTCACGGAGTATCAGCGGCACGAATGTTTGTGGCGCAGCTCGCTGCCCGAATATAAAAATCGGGCAGCGAGGGCCGAGGCCTACAGGAGTCTTGTGGCTCTGGCAAATCGCTTGGAGCCAAGGGTAGGCAAGACGTGGGACCAGCCTATGGTGGCACTTAAGATCAAGAACATGAGGTCGGCGTTCATGCGGGCTCACATTCAGTACCAGCGTCGTCGCTCAGGGGCTGGAGCAGAGGAGGTACCATCACCTACCCTATGGTACTATCCCCTCTTCACCTTCATCCTGGGCGAGGTTCGCCCGCATCGAACGACCACCAACTGCCCCGTTGCTGCGTCCCATGTAGGCCCGGCTGCATCACCACCTGCGCCACAGGAGGTGGGTAATTGTGTGACAGTGGTGGGCCACAATGTTTCCTTCACATGTGTGTTTCGATAAATCCTTCACACCAAATGTGTTGCCATATTTACCTCCTTGCTGCGGCACACCTTGGGGTGTCAATCTATCTGCCCTCCTTCCATGACTTACCAGACTTTTCTATTCTATGCTTCCAGCCGTATTGCAATGTTGCTTCTTCCACAACATCTTGGTATGTTTAGGTTAGTTATTTAAGGGTTTCAAGATAGCAGGTGGTTTGTTCTCAAACAGCCACATAGTACCATGTAGTAAATGGTGCTGTCTCACATGTGTGTTGGCTTTGTTGCCAGTGGGTTAAAGGTAATTGAGTGAGGGGTGGATTCTCACCATAAAGGAGTCCTAATGGGAAGGTGCCCAATATGTGTCATTGGCCAGCACAGCCCCCAGTATCAAGGTGTTGTGGTGACATGTCCTAATATTGGATTACGGCTACGTGACAAACAACTAATTATGTATTTAGCTGAGCTCCTGGAATGGTCGAGGTGAGTGTACAGGAGAACCACTGGTGTTGGGGTCTTGAACCTTATTTGCTTTACTGTGTTATTCCTCATTTTCCATTCTGGTAGTTGGGCTTGCTGTGTGTGGGAGTGGTATATAGAGTCCTGTTGTGAATGTATACAGTTGATATTGCCTCCACTAATGGTTTTTTTTTTTTTTTTTTCCCCACCCACAGGCCCCAGAAGAGGACGGCTCCATTGCCGAGGATTCTGTTGCTGATGATGCTCAGCCCATGACATCTGGGGCTGAGCAGGAGGGCGCGGCGAGTGATGTGGGTCCAGGCCCAGGTCCCAGCTCCGGGATCCGTCGCCGCCGACGTCCTGCACCACCTGAGACGGAGCTGGCGACCTGGGCCCGACGCGTGTTGTTGGATGAACAACGGACCCACATTGACCCCGACGCCCTCTGCATGAGCAACAGAATGCGAGGGATGGAGCCGCTCCAGAAGAAGATCCTTCTGAGGGTGTTCCACAATGCCGCTGATGCTGCCGAGGATGGGGCCCTTCAATGGGGCTGCCACGTCCCCTCCCCCATGCAACACACCTTGTGGCCCCTTTCACCAGCTGCCCCATCTCGGCCCGTGAGAAGACCGGCCCCGCCACAGTCACCCCATCCCCCCTCAACACATCGTCGTTCAACCAGACGTTCTGGGGCAGGTCGGGGCTGCCCTCAGAGGAGGGGGGATGCGGCATTGTCAGAGCCGACAGAAGAGGAGTAATTTGGACACTAGTAGCCAATGCACAGAATTGGCAGTCTGGACTTTATAATTTCAGGAATTTGGTTTTATATGTATATTTTGTTTATTGATTTTTGGCCAAAATTAGTGGTTTTTTTTTAAATTTTTTTTCCACTTAAATTCTATTATTTGTAATTTATTTTGAATTCCAGGCTGGAATAAATTTTATTTATTAACACAATTGTGTATTCATTTCAGAATAAGGATTGTGTGGGTTTTTGGGGTGTGAATGGAATTGTGGCCAATAATAGGTTTCCCCAAGCCACACAATATGGGCCAGTGCTCGCTCAGCAGGATCACCATCGGTTCATTTGGAATGTCTTAGCACATTCACAAAGGGATGTTGTGATGTGCCTCACATAGTTAGGTTATGGTGAGGTTTGGTCACCAAATATTAGTAAGGTCACATGAAGGAGCGTATAACAAAGTTAGAACAGCATTTTATTGTAAACATACATGTGTCACAGACATTTGCCATCATACAAGGAAGGCTTAGGCCAGATGGGGCTAGCCAGTCCACACTTGTGATGGTCCCAATGTGGGACAGTATAGGGATTGTAGGCCAGATGGGGCTAGCCGGTCCACACTTGTGATGGTCCCAATGTGGGACAGTATAGGGATTGTAGGCCAGATGGGGCTAGCCGGTCCACACTTGTGATGGTCCCAATGTGGGACAGTATAGGGATTGTAGGCCAGATGGGGCTAGCCGGTCCACACTTGTGATGGTCCCAATGTGGGACACTATAAGAAAAGAGCCCAACGGGGGCAAAAAAAAAAAAAAACCAATATTTTCACTTTTGCAAGGCAACAAGCCAACGTGTGAAAATTTTAGGGTCCAACAAGGACAACTGTTTGTGGGGCCATGTTTGGCCAGGATACAATGCATCCCTCAAATTCATGGGTGTGAACCATGGTGTGGGTGTAGGTCCGCCAGCATTTGAGCCAGGCGGCCAAGGTCCTGCAGGCCACGCTGTAGAGCCGTGGTCAAACGGGCCACAAATGCCTGATGGGCCTGGATGAATTCCTCCATGGTAGGGGCACCTGTATTGGGAGTAAACACAAACTTTAGTACACACTCGTCACTGCTGATGGTTAGTCATGACTGGCCGCAACCATCCACTTACCCTGTTCCTCCAAATCCAGTTCACCATCAGACGGGGAGGGAGATGGGGTCAAGCTCCATCCATATGAGCCCGCACGTTCACCATCTGGAAAAAGGGAGAACCAACATGGTTTACTTTGTTTACATAAATTGTTTGGCCCCAGATGAAATTGAAGCAACAGTGTGCAGGGTGTGTGTGGCAACATAACACACTTACCACCATAGTCACTGTGTGGGGACATGGTCACCCCAGGACTCGCCACTGAGCTGGAGACAGTGGGAGCTGGTGTTACTCCCGGGCTGGGGCTCCGTGGCCACATTATGTGGTTCAGGGGTAACAGTGGTCCTGGGCTACGGGGCAAAGACTCCTCTGGGCCGCCAGGTACTTGCTGCTCCTCGCCCTCCTGTGGGGAGTTGATGTGTTCCTCCAGCAGCCAGGCAGATGGGGACAGCTGGTCACACTCCAGCGGGCTGCCAGGTGCGGACTGGTCCTCCACGTCCTCTGTCCCGGTGGTTGACGGGACGTCTGGCTCCTGAGGCCCGGGGGAAGGTGTTGCCCCTGGGGACAAGGGTGCCACTTGAGGCTGATGTGGTGGGGTTCTTGATGGGCCACCTGGGGGTGGGGCATGGGGCCCTTCTTCTGATGAGGATTCAGCATCTAGTTTGAAATTTGAACATAAAAGACGTAATAAGATCATGCCTACACATTGTTGTCCTACAAAGAGCTTGTGTGGGTATTTATTTGACGGCTATGGCTGGGGTCACACACACACAGATATGTGGCCAGATATTGTTGACAGATCTCTGGTTGCAGTGAAAGCATGGACACATTGTTCCATTTTGAGGCTGTCTCCAAATGTCAACATGTGACCATGATTTGACTGCAAACAGAGATGTGCAAACAATATGTGGGCAGATATCTGTGTGTGTGACCCCAGCCTTACTTAGCATCAACCAGGTGATGCTGGATGCATACACTCATGTTGTATGCATGTACTGTGCGTGTGAGCCATTTTTAGGGCTGACTGGATGAGCACAACACTGTGAAGATGTGTTTGATTGTGTAGGCCACACTGTCCCTTGTCATATGTTTCCATCATTTTTTGTGTATTGTGGGACATGCACATGTGGCGGTGTGTGTTTTGGGGCAACAATTACTCACCACGCAGCCTGCCAATCCTGGCACGGATGTCCAGTATGCGACCTGGGCATTTGTGCTTCAAGTCAGCGATCTTTTTTTGGATCGCTTTTACTGTCCTCTGTACCCCAGTTTGCAGAGCAGGGCCCGCTGGATCCGCCGCACGGTGCACCGATTGCGCAGCCTGGGGTGGCGGTGGTGATGGTGGCCCCAATAGTCCCGACGGTCACAATGATCAATGAGGATGATCAGCTCCGCCATCCCCCATGTTGCGGCGCGGTGCACGGCTGCCATGACTGCTATGGTGTGTGCAGAGGCGGGGCTGGCACCTTGCAGGCAGAGTGAAAATGAAACCAACGTCATGACGTCATTACGACCGCTGTGGGGGTGACGCACCTTTATAAGTAGGCCAACACGCAGACTCGGCCGACACACTTATGCGGCCCCTACTGCAGCAGACCCACAGTGCAGTCCGTACAACACGGCTCTGATCTGTCTACTGGGTAATCTCCTCCGATGTGGTATGGGATTGTGTGCATCTGTGTGCGCGCTGCGCGCACTGCCAGACCCGGAACACTTCTACGGCAGCTGCTGTGCAATAAGCCAGAGCGGTACGTAACACACACTTGTGCGCTGTGTCCCGCATTATTCGTTTTCATGTTGATATGATGTGCACACTGTATGTACATCATGGGCCATTTATGATTTTACGTTCAAGTGTGTGTCCGCGTAATTGTACTACTATCTGATCGTGCATACGGCGCGTATGTGTAGTGCTGAAGGGACAGCTCATCCAAGATGGAGGGCTGTGAGGCAAGGGCCAATCGTAACGCAGCATCTTCCACCAATGATCGCTGAAGGGGCGCGGTATCACGCAGCATGGGTGACGCCTTAGCCACATTGCAGCTACATCGCCGGGTGTCCAGAGTTCCCTTCTGTAGCTTCTTTACACGCCGATACAGCTCGCTACAATCGGCGATGTTGCCATATGTTTATGGGCAGTGCACGGATACAGAGGTATCTGTAGCCGGCTGTGTCGTCCCGTCTTCAGACGCCGCTACTACGGGCGATATTGGCTCGACAAGCTACATTTGTAGCCTGTAGCGGGTTGTATCCATCCTGTTGTGGCGGCGTGTAAAGGTACCATTAGAGTTAGGTGATAGGGGTTAGGTGGTAGAGTTAGGTGTTGGGAGTTAGGATTAAGTGTTAGGGTTAGGTGTTAGATTTAGGGGTTAGGGTTGCCTGTGGGCATTTTTCAGGGAACAGATTGGAAGAATTGATCAAATACTGATAAAACTCATCTAAAATATTGATCACATTTGAATTATTTTTGTTGTGTATGTGAACTATCACTGATATCTGAATAAGCCCTGAGGCTGTATGATGCTGCTGTCAGTGGTGTAACGATTGCGGTCGCAGGGGTCACGAGTGCGACGGGGCCCGGACCTATAAGGTGCCCGCGCCACCAGCCACCCCCTGCTCCCGCCAAACACAGCGCTGGGTGCCCTCTTCACATGGATGTGAATCCCGGAGAACACACATCCATGTGACATCACGGCAGATAGGGCCCGTGTGTCAGGGAGAGAAGAGGGAAGCCTCCTACTTCCTGCTGCTGCTCTCACCCCTCCCCTCCTCTGACCTGCCAACTTCCTGGCCTGAGTTCCACTGTGCCACCTCCTCCCACTTCCTGCTTGAGTGTACAGTGGAGCACAGGCTGGTGGCATCTCTTCCTCCTCCGGAGTCAAACCTCAGAGGAGACCGCCAGAGCAGCGAGGGAACTAGGAGAGGTAAGTAAAGTTGTTTTTTTTTTAATAATTAGTGCAATATGGCTAGAGGATTATGGTGGGGGTAAAGGGGGTCATATATAAGGCTGCATATAACACTGCACTATATGGAAGAAGGCTGCATATATAATACTGCACTATATGGGAGAAGGCTGCATATATAATACTGCCCTATATGGGAGAAGGCTGCACATATAATACTGCACTATATGGGAGAAGGCTGCACATATAATACTGCACTATACGGGAGAAGGCTTCACATATAATACTGCACTATATGGGAGAAGGCTGCACATATAATACTGCACTATATGGGAGAAGGCTGCATATATAATACTGGACTATATTGAAATAATATCAGGCCGCATATATAATACTGCACTATATGGAGAGATATGAGGCTGCATATATAAGGCTGCACTATATGGAGAGTTTTGATGCTGCATCATATGGAAAGTTTAGAGTCTGCACTATATGGAGAGTTTTGAGGCTGTATTATACTATATGGAGAGTATTGAGGCTGCACTAAATGGAAGGTTTTGAAAGTGCACTATGTTTGCAGGGAATCATGTGCAGGGAGAATCATGCGAGGGAGTCGCAATCAGGGTTCACCGCGTTTACTTCTCAGCTTCTCAGTTCAGTTACAGTTGCAGTTCACAGTCACAGTTTACAGTCTTTACACGGGCATAACTCTCCCCTCCGGGTTCCTTTACTCTCTGCAGCCAGGTTGTTCCTTCTATGACCCCTCACTCGTTCTCTGTCCTTTCCAGGCTCTGATTCTCTTTCTTTTCTCTCACTTTGTTGTGCGTCTCCGACAGTATGGCAGTGACTTGGGCCCCTGTGGTCCTCGGGTTGTCACTGAGCTGCCTGTCCTTTGGGTGGGAACCTTAACGTGTAGCTAGATTCCCCCGTTCGGTTGTCTGGGGATACCGGGTGAAGCAACGGTCCCCTTTAGAGCCGACACTCTACTGCCAGCCTAGCCTCCAATAGTCCTCCTAGGTGAGGCTCTACCAGGCTCCTTCTAACCGTGTCTTTTTGTTCAATAGGAGGGCTACTCCGCCTGCAGTCTGCCGTTCAGCCATGGTTCTAGGACCCAGTGCTACTGGTCCTCTCGTCCCTCACACTCCTGGGGTTCTGGCTCCGGATGTGCTTTTCTCTGTGGCTCGCACTGGCTCTCCAGATTCTGCGTTCCTTCCACCCACTCTTCCAGGACGTGTGTTTCTGTCTGTTCTGCTCGGCTCACTCTGGCCTACTGCTGTCTTTCAGCCTGTGCTTCTCAGCCTGCTGCTGATCTTGTCTTGGCTGCTGGCACCCTGGGCCTACTGACTCCTTCCTCCTCCCCCTTCTCTATATCTGCCCTCTGTCACCTGACTTGCTTGTTGGCCCACCCACTGTCTCTAAACCCACCACCCTTTGCCTGCCTAGAGTTCCAGGCTCCGGGTTGGGTGCTGCCTCTACTGGTATGTGGGTTGTGTGGGCTGTGAGGGTGTTGGGGTTCAACTGTCATTCCTCCTTCCGGCTGCGTTCCTTGGGCTCTGTCGCACGCACACTCATGTTCCAGTAAAAATTCTAGGTAACATATTAAGGCATGGGGACATAATACAAATATTGGGAAGCACTGAGCTATTAAGGATTTGAATGTTCAGGCTACATGGCCATACATCGGGAGCCCAGTAACTCTTCCACCTCTTTACACTCTACTGGCCTATCTAAAAACCTCATGTTGCAGTCTGGATATGTGAATGGCTAAGCCCTGTGTGCATTAAAACCTGCTTAAAAGAAATTTCCCAGGACTATGTGTAGGTTCTCATAGCAGCTCGGGTGGGGAGGTGCTGCACCAACAAAACATAAATATAAATATAAGTGGCGCACACTTAGTGGTGGTGTAGCAGAACTCTTCTGAGTAAGTATGTATTTTTTCATGTACACCACACTAGAGGTGTGCCCCATCTTATTTTATATTATAGTTCCTACCTTCCTGGCTGCAGTTCCCTTTGTGGCCTCCTGGTCGCAGGGGCGCCACACTATATACCACGATAAGGTCCACATTCCTGGAGGAAGACCATATATAGCAGGATGAGGGACATTCATACATAATGAAGGGGAGAGGGGTCAATTTTTGAGTCTTTAAGGGATTTAGAAGTTACATGAGTCCCGTACATTTCATCAACATGCGGGGAGGGGGGCCCAGGTCTAAATTTCGCCACACTCTGGTTACACCACTGGCTGCTGTCATAACATAATAGAAATTGGGGTCAAACTGTGGACAAGATACCGTGTCCACGACATGCAAATTAGGTTCACATTAGCGTTTGGAACGCAGCGTAACAGAACGCAGCCAAATATATGCGCACTACGTTCCTATGTTTAATATGGGAATGCATAGTGGCTACGTTTGGCTGCGTTCAGTTGCTGTTGTGTTCGGATCTGCATAATTTATGCGCCCTCCCAACGCAACCTGTTGCATTTTTTGTGCATTCAAGCAAACAATGCATGGATCTTAATGGATCTGCAGTGTCCTCCGCATGACAGTGCAGAAGAACGCTGCGGATCTCATTGAAATCACTCCCAGTGGCCAATCAGCGATCTCGGCGGCGGCTGTTAGGAGGAGATCTCTGCCGCTGATCTCTGCCTCCCAGCTGCCGCGGAGATCGCTGATTGGCTGGCCGGTCACCATACTGATGTGAACGCATGTGGAGAATCTCCCCTGCATTCACATCAGTATGGCAGCGTTGGCCCTGCATTTGAGTCTGCATGCTCTCTGCATGCAGACACAAACGCAAATGTGAAGGCAGCCTTACAGAGTGGCACATAAGCTCAGATTGTCAGAGTAATGATTGACTTCTGGACCTGTAAGGGGTACTTCACACACTACAACATCGCTAGCGATGTCACTGAAACGTCACAGGTTTTGTGACGTAACAGCGACCTCTCCAGCGATGTTGTAGTGTGTGACACGTAGCAGCGATCAGGCCCTGCTGTGAGGACGCTGATCACTGCAAGTCATTCAGGACCATTTTTCGGTCCTTGGTCTCCCGCTGGTCAGCACACATCGCTGCGTGTGACAGCGAGAGTCCAACGATCAGCGACCTCCCAGACTAGTAACCATGGTTAACAACGGGTATCTAGGCATCACGCAGTGCCTAGTTACCCAATGTATACCTTGGTTACCAGCCCCTCCGATTCAGGCTGGTATCCAGGTAACAGTGGCTATCGAAGCACATTGCTGTCCTAGTTACCCGCTGTGTACTTGGATACACTCACCAAAATTGCCGGTAAGATGAAAAGTGAGGTGTTAGTAGATTTTTGGGTCAAAATACGTAAGCTCGTAACCCACCGTCATGGGCCCTCACGATTACGAGTCCTAACCATATGTTTGCTGCCATATGTTTGTTTAACATTTTGAGATTCACCGAAATAGGACATAAAATCAGAAAAAACTCACCTAAAAATTGCTCGGTAATTATCCATTGCACCTATCAGCAGGCTGCCGCTCCTCTGAGAGGCAACACAGATGCCTGTATACCGGTGCTCAATCACCTACAACCCACAGATAGGGGCGGTTGTGGCACCAGCGTCTGCCCATGCTGTCAGGGATGTGACTGGGGGCACTTATAGACACAAGGCTACCATAGGGCTCTGCCACTCAGGTGAATGTGAAGCATAGTGTCAGATTAGATCATGTGGGCTGCTCCGCACTGATTACATATGGTAACATATGATTAGGACTCGTAAGCGTGAGGGCCCTTGACGGTGGGTTATGAGCTAATGTATTTTGGCCCAAAATATCTACTAACACCTCACATTTTCATCTTTAGTGTTTTGTTGCACCTTTTTTATCTGCAGTTTCAGGCTGAGCCCTCTGGGGGGCGTCTGTCATTTGTAATATGTTGAGCCCCAGGCCCTGGGGTACTCGGGTACCAGGCTCGGTGGGTGTATTAGGGTGTCATGGGTGGCAGCACCTGATCCTGTGGCCTGGGTGACACTTCAATAAGGGTGTATTTACAGGGGATCAGAGATTGTCATGTGATGCTACCTGTAGTACCTGGTGATGGGGTCACCAGCGCCGCCACAGTCCGCCGGAGGTAGATGGTAGTGTGGCTGAGATGGCAAAGCTCCCTACAGATGGAGCGGGTCCTCGGGCAACGTAGTGTGAAGGGGCAGCTTGGAATGGAGCTTTAGGTCTGGATAGGGGTGATGGAGCAGTCTATAAGGGACACCGGGAGTGGAGAGGAATGACGCATACACACTGTAGAAGTCTATTTTACCTTTTACTGGTGGTATATCAAGTAAAGATGTCCAGGGCACTGATAGGTGACCAGGTGCACAGTGGGTCCCCACAGCAAGTGGGTATAAGGCCTCCTCTGCTTCTCCCTATGGGTCTTGAAGCCCAGTGTGCATGCAGCCAGACTGGCCGCCTCTCTCCTCATGTCCTTGCTCTCTCCTCCTGCGCGGTCCACGGGTTACCCTCTCTGATTACTGCGGTAGTACACTGCAGTATCTGGCTCCCTCTCTTTGAGTACGCTTTGACTGAAGTCTTCACGGTCTGATAGGGTTTTCTGTAGTCCTGAAGTATCCTACAGGTGCGGATCCCTGATGTCCGGTACATCTCTGGGCGAACTTCCACTAGTTCCTCAATCCATTCTGGCTCTGCTCCTTGCCTTCTGTCCCCACTCCTAGGCTTGCGGGACGTCACAAGGGCTACTCCGGGTCACTGGCTCAGGCCTAACCGTGGCACCGACCACCAGGACGTCTTCGCAGCTCTCCTAGCATCTGCACACTCTGACTCCTCCCCCAACAGCAGTATTTATAGGGGACCTCACCTAAAGTTGGTGAGTAGAGCTCCCCCGACTGTGCCGGGGTGGAAGATGTTGCATGTAGAAGGTACCTGCTGTGGAAACCCAGCTGTGCATTAGGGAATTCTGTGGCTACCTGCGTGAGCAGAGCGCCACAGAGGCATATAATCAGTGCGGAGCAGCACGCCTGATCTAATAGCAAGGCGTGACCAATAGGCTGCTCTGACACTGTGCTTCACATGCACCTGAGTGGCAAAACCCTATGGTAACCTTGTGTCTATAAATGCCACCAGTCACCTCCCTGACAGCATGGCCAGACACTGGTGCCACAACCACCCCCATCTGTGGGTTGTAGGTGATTGAGCACCGGTATACAGACACCTGTGTAGCCTCTCAGAGGAGCTAGCAGCCTGCTGCTAGGTGCAATGGATATTTACCGGGCAATTTTTTGGTGAGTTTTTTCTGATTTTATGTCCTATTTCACTGGATCTCAAAATGTACCTTGGATACCAGCCTGGAAGCTGGTAACCAAGGTATACATCGAGTAACTAGGTGCTGCGTGTTGCCTAGATACCCATTGTTTATCATGGTTACCAGCCTGCTCCCGCTTACCGCAGCCTGTCAGAGGACAGGAGCGGGAGCTCGACATCGTGGAAAGAATAGTTTATATTCTTTCCACGATGTCGCTGGTCCACTGGTCGCTGGTGAGTCTGCCTGTGTGACAGCTCACCAGCGACTGCATAGAGACTTTCCCGGCCAGGTCGGATCGCTGGAAAGTCTCAGTGTGTAAAGGGGCCTTAACTCTTCAGCCCCGGCCTGATTGTTTTAAAGCCCTACTTTATTATAATAGCATGGAAATGGGTCATTCATACTTCTCACTCCAGACATCGCTAAAATTCTGGGAAAAAGAACCAAAAAACAACAGTGATGTAGGATAAAGTTATTTTGATTTTAGAAAGTCTTAGCCTATTTGTCACAGCTCCTTCTGATTAACACATTTTCATTTCCAGCTCACAGAGTGGCTCAGACTCATTTCATATTACATGCAATTTCAAAATGTCATTTCCTTCAACTTCCATTTCCATACCTTAGTGCAGAATTGTTAGTTTACATGTTCAGATACATCCAGTAGATTTCTCTCCACGGTACATCCAACCGTGTGGCGGTACTACTGACAAACAGCGCCCTCTACTGGGGAGAGGATGTGTAAAACTGCAAAGTAAATCATCCATCATTAGATAAGGTGTGTGTGTATTTATGATACATTAGGGTGTGTGACCACACTGTAGATTTGGTGCAAAATATTCTGCACTAATTCTGCATTCTCTGCAGAAAAATGCACCAAAATCTGCAATGTTTTTTTTCACATTTATGGTGCATTTTTCTACTATGTGTTTGAATTTCTTAAGTTGTCAGCAATAGAGAGAGAGAGAGAGATTTACAATGAGGTCAAGGAGTAAAATACGCTGAACAAAACGCACTAACAATTGACATGCTACATATTTCTGGACACAACACTTCAGAAATCTCATAGACAGACATGCAGGATTCGGGCAGATTTGTGGGCACACAGCCTTAGGCTACGTTCATGCACATAAGGTTTTCCTGCAGCAAAAACACTACAAAACCTTTGGGGTTTCTAGTAAATCAATAACAGGAGAAAACCTGCATTTTTGTTGCGTTTTTCCTGCATTTTTGTTTGCTGCGTTCCTACGCATAGAACACTGCAAAAATGCAGAAAAGAATTGCAATGCTCGTTCTTTTAAAAACACAGCAAAATCTGTGCAGGTTTCATTTCTGCAAAGAAATAAAACCAATGTGTGTGGACAGCTTCTCCCTGAATCACATAGGTTTTGCTGGAATCAAAAATGCAGGTTTGGATTAGCATAAAACCAAGATAAAAACGCAGCACAAAAATGCTGTAAAAATGCATTGTGTGAACATAACCTTACTTTAAGACACACTTATGCGAGCTGCATGTGAGATCCTTGCACCCTGCCATTACATGTAGTCACAGGACCACCTAAGGCATGGATGGATTTCCACAACAGGTAACCGACATACACACAACACCTTCCACCCCAGAACAGTAGGGGGAGCTCCACTTGCTGCCTTTAAGCAAAATCC
>JARQOC010000008.1:115995882-116047030 GCA_033576535.1 Allobates femoralis
TCAAACATTTTTACTTTAATTAGACAAAAACAGCATGTGGGGGCATTTTTTGAATTGGCTTCCCAAAGAGTGAATTTGGAAAGATAGCACCAATGAACATGTGTCCAAAAATCTCATTTGGGGATTAAAATACTGTGAAGTTTATTGTAGAATTGGAAGAATTGTAGTAGTGTAGCTTTTGGGAGCTACTCTAGGGGGACTCTGCAGCAGGTAAATCATCTGTCACAGTGGGTATGTTCTTTTTGCTTTTGGATTTGCTTTCACACTTAATATATGGGTAACATTTCAAAGTTGCCACTTGTACTTGAATTATGTATGCTGTTAAGAGGAAAAAAGTCTTTAAAAAATTTCAAAAAATCAAAATCTAACAGCAAAGTAATTTTTCTCCTAAAATATTGTTTTTTTATTGCATTTTAGCACCTCAAGTAAGTCATTAGATTAAGCTGCCATTAGACCTGCCAAAAAAACTATGTGTCACATTTTAATTTAATACCATTAGTTCAATTTTCTTTTTAAACGTTCTTGTCTTTATAATGTCCAGATAGCTACAGTATTTAACTGAAATTACAACCTAATGTCAAATAATCATCTCACGTGTTCTGTAATGTGTAGCATCTGTGAATTCAAAGGGATCTAAAGTAATCTGTTATATCAGGAGCACATGCCTCAATACACATTTTTACCATCTTCGTCTTATAAGACCTCCTTTTCAGCAAAAAACTCTTTACATTTCAATGATGAGATTTGCAAGTATTATTTCTAAACTCATTCAACTCTTGATTAGTCATATGTAAATGTTAAGTCAATCATTAAGTGCATGAAAATTCATATTCAAGACATATTCACAGTCAAGGTTATAAATACAAGTGATACATAGAATTATAACTCATAATGTGATATAAAGATAGTGATGGCCATGTCCTATAGTGCTCAAAGTAAAGATTATGATCTGTTCAATGTGAAAGTTAAGAACCTTTTTTTGCTTTTTTTCAAAAACTAATCTATTACAAAAGCAAGAATGGATGACTAAATAGCAATCCTTTAACAGATCCGTTCACCATAAACTCCGATGTTAAAAATGGATCCAACAGTGTTAAATTCTAACCCGGTGACCGCCATCCCAGAGCTGATGGAACTTTTTTCCCTATTTGGTGAGCTGTCCAACTTTAAGATAAATCTTGATAAGTCCTAGGCTCTTAACATCTCAGCCACCGTGGTGGACATCAGGGCACTCAAAATCTCTACCTCTTTTAAATGGCCCAGCAGGAAAATTTAATATCTGGTGATACACCTCACTCATGACCTACAAACACTCTTCCACCATAACTTTACCCCTTACTGGGACAAATTAAGACCCTCCTAAAATCTTTGGACCGTCCTTCTGTTTAGGTAGAGTTAATATAATTAAATCGTATATTCTCCCTAAAATCTTTTTTGTAGGTAATGTGGTCCCAATATCTCTACCAAAATCTTGTTTCCATTCCCTTAAACAAATCATTGCTAATTTTGTCTGGAAATATAAAAAAGCTTAGCTTTCCCTTAAGATTCTGATCCTCCCGAAACATGCTGGGGAATTAGTAGGAGGCCAAATCCAGAAGACCTATCAGGCCATATACTTAGCCAGATGGTTAAACCTTGTCCACCTAGCATAAGGTAATTATGCATACATTGAAATGCAAGTTATGGGTAGCGAAGAAAAAAGACTTTTATGGATGACCTCATCTCCTACATTGGAGATTAGTTTTGATGAAATCCTCTATATAACTCTATTAATTAGACGTTCATTACTACCAAACCATCCACCTGCGTATTACTTTATGGATAAAATTCCATTAGGACTCATTCCAAACATTTTTAATCCAGAACCTACAAATTACTATGGACTTTGGTCTTCTCTCCCAAATATACCAATTTCCCATCTATTATGCAATAAAATACCATGCATGAACATGTGGCTTCTAGAAGCCACAAAACGTCCAACTAATTATCTTCAACAATTGCATGGGTCACATTTTATGATGCAGATACGAAAATTATCCCCTCCACCTCCCCAGTGGCTGTGGCTAGAAATTCTAACAAAAGTACACCTCCCTATCCCAAAACTCATTTAAAAAATTTGCTCCAACCTACTTAATTCTAAATTGACCACCACTCCTCTACTTTTACACTCTTGTGAGGTGGAACTTAACGTCAATTTATCTGTCAAGATAAACAAATGGTGTGCTCCAACTCACACGGCCTCTCTAGATGCATTCTGCTTCAGGAAACTGAAGTACATGAGTCCATGAGCACATGCCACTATAGCTAATATTGAAGGGATATGGGTGACTATTGCCTGTAAGCCTATGGGAATTGTAGCAGGTCTCTATGGTCCGACTCTATAGATTGAATATGTTGTTTACATGTGTGGATAATTATGTAAATTGCTGCATGTAAAATCTTGTGACCATCGGATTCACTGTGAGTGTTGCAATTGTAGTTACAACTGTGGATGTCATCACTATAGGTGTACAAATTGAGTACAACCAGGACATTGTAATTACTTAAATGGATGATTGTATGTCTAAATTACTCATGCTGTCACCATAAGTTGTTTGTTTTAATTCCCAATTTGTACTTACTGTACCCCATATCATAGACAGACTCTCTGGGTGTACGCCAACCACCATGCGCTGCTGGTCTTGTGCATGCCCCCCCTATTTCCCTTGTTTGATCTAATGTAAATAAAACCCATGATTTTGACTTGTCATAATATGGAGTTTGATCATGGTTTTTTGATATATATATATGGTTGTGCCTGAGGCGCGATTTTCCTGTCCATGAATGGATGGATAAGGTTTACAATTCTTTGTATAATGTCATACCTACCATCCTAGATAAAGGTTTTTAACTGCTTCAGGAAACTGCCTGCAAAATTTTCTCGAGGTGGTATTATACACCAGAGAAGCTCTTCCACTAGGTGTAATTGAATCCTAGTCCCTCTGATACTAGGGTCGGCAAAACCATTAATTACTTTAAAATGGAAACAACAAACCCCCTGACTTTGGGAGAATGGTTAGACAAAATTAAAGACATTTATAGATTGGAGTAACTTTCGAGTTCGGAGACTTTCTCTCATGAGCGATTCCTTAAGAAATGGGTGCTTTGGACTGACTTGCATGGAAAGGCTTAGGGTCACTAGCCTCCTTGTGGGTGCCACAGTGGTTGAGCTTCCTTGAGAAAAGGGCACCCTTGGGGTGGCCCAGCATTTGGTTTACTTTCTCTGAAGTTTTATTCGAGTGTGAAATCATCAACTGTGCAGGTGATTCAATTATAACCTTTGCAATACTAAAGAAATCCTGACACCTGCATTCTTAGTGGCCCTTGAGGCCTGGAGTTCCTCACACCTGATCTAGAATGTTAGGTTGTTACTTTACTTTGCAAAATTGTATACTTTTTCTTTTTATGTTATTTTGCCCTTTAATGAAAATTCAACATAACCCAAAATATGACTTTGAAAAATAGGTTAACGTAGGTTTATATATGGAGATAAATTTATGAAAACAATGTTAAGTATAGTAGTGGGTGTGATAGCTGATAATTTGATATATTGGTACATGCATTCAAAAATTGTAAAAGTATCCATTGCATAAAATATGAAAAAATATGACCCTGGTACTTCCAAAAAAAGCTTGATAGTTTTGTGTTCCAAAAGCAAGCACTTGCAACAGGCCACTATATTATGGTGGCATCTATGGATCTAGTATTGGACTATTACAAACTAAGAAGTGTGCAACAAAATTGAAAATGTTAACAACACAAACTCTATGTGGAGTAAACTGAAGATAAATTTATGTATTGAGGTGATTTATATGAAATATAAAATAAATGATAACTTTCATGCCTTTGCCACAAGCCTAGATTTCACACAGGGGGAGTAGCTATTCTCCTTGTGGAGAGCATTCTGACTGCTGGCTGGGAAGACTTATAGCTGCAGCGCTCCTCTGGGAAATATGCAACTTATCACTTCAGCGAGAAAGCAGACAAACTCTAATGCCACTATTAAAGGTAGCAACCCTAAAAGTCATAACTGACTCTTTAACAAGCTTTTTAATACGACTTAGGATTTGTGCCAGATCAGAAACCTAAACTGCAGATGCTGCGTTTCAGAGTGATTGCCCTCATCAGTGGGATTCTGATCTGGGTGATGAGGGATTCTGATCCGGGTGATGAGGGTCAATTACCCCGGAATGCTTTTTTTGTGCCATATGACTTGTTTTCTCACATTTTTCTGTGCTCTTTTAAAAACTGCATTTTATGTCGGTGTGGGCATGTACAGCAGCTGATAAGGAGCATTGCAATGTGACAGCAGAAAAAAAGGGCAACCGAGATCCTGAGCTGTGTGGGGAGACAGCACTGAAGGGTTTAACAGTGATTTGACTGAGCATAGAAGGAATAAAACCTGGGCTGAAACTGAAGTGTAACTATGCAGTGGTGCACTTTCACAGTGGCCTCATGAATGAAAAAAAACCACAAGGAGAAAAACAAGTGAGCAAATACCCTAAAGAATAAAAGTAAAAAGCTACAGTGCAAAAAATAACTAGGGTACTTAGTGACATTATTATGATCATAAAAATGCGCAATCTGTCCCACCACGGAAAAGTGACCCCATTTGGACAGTACCTGCCTAACATAAAGTACTAAGACCTTGTCACCGACATGGAATGACAAGGAATGGATCAAGCAGGACCTGGGTCCCAAAGGAGCACACCATGCAATGGGAAGCTGCACACTAAATAACGTCCAGCTCAGAGGCAGGCCACACCTCAGATTACATGACTGCAAAAAAGCATAATGAAATAAAACCTTGGCTGAAACTAAAGTGTAACTATGTATTGGTGCACGTTCGCACTGGCCTCATGAATAAAAAAAAACACAAGGAGAAAAACAAGTGAGCAAATACCCTAAAGAATAAAAGTAAAAAGTTACAGTGCAAAAAATAAATATGGTACTTAAGGCCACTACACACGCTACGATATTATTGAACGATATCATTGAAACGTCACGGATTTGGGATCGTTCCAACGATACCATTTGTGCGTCATTGCGTGTAAACGTTAAATAAATAAATCGTTGGATCGTTCATCAAAAATTTGAGATCCTGACCTCAAATCTATCGTTCATCATCCAATTAACATTCTCTGAAAAAGCAACATCTTTCAGTGTGACACCTTTTTGAACGATGTCGTTCACAATTCTCCAATTCCTGCTGCTGTTTTACATCGTTCAAATGATCGTCTCAAAATAGCTAGCGCGTTGCCAAATTTAAGATCGTTAACGATATCCTTGCGTGTGACAACGCACTAACGATGTCAGAAGGATCACGGTCACGTGACATAGCTAACTATATCGTTTACAGATATTGTAGCGTGTGAAGTAGAGATGAGCCACCACCCTAGTGTTCGTGTTCCATTCGATTCGTCGAATCGGCGGGGTGTTCGACGAATGTTTGTCGAATGCTCGTCGAACACCGTCGAACATCCTGGAAGACTAAATAAACAGCTATGTGGGGCTGTTTCACTTCCGCAATGTATATACATACATTGCGGAAGTGAAATTAAGTAAAATAAAGTGTTAATAATAAAAAAAATGTATGCTCACCTGTCCAGCGGTCCACCGATGGCTTCGGCAAGGTCCTGTTGCTGATAGGACCTTTGGTGACATCAGTTATCGCGGGAACTCCGGTCACATGACCAGAGTTCCCACAATAACTGACGTCACCACAAGGTGAAAGGTTAAAATAGACATTTTTATGTTTTGGACACTTTCTTTAAGTAAAAGAAAGTGTCCAAAATTTTAAAATGTCTATTTTAACCTTTCCGGCAAGGTTTCTCTTGCTGATAGGACCTGTGGTGATGTCAGTTATTGTGGGAACTCCGCTACTCGCTACTATTCCGAGTTCAAACCGGACTCTCCCGGATTGCCCCGGTCCGGTGCAATCTGTCACCATAGAGTCCCATGTTACGGGGCGTCGGATTGCACCGGACCAGTACAATCTGGGAGAATCTGGTTTGAACTCAGGGGCAATCCGGGAGAATCCGGTTTGATTCGGTTTTCTCTTTTGGACGCTTTCCCACTGGGATTTTCAAATGAACAGATGACTCAGGTCAGCTGGTCATTTGAAGTAGCGCAGTGCTGTGAGGTTCATGTGGGTTCATGCTCGCCTGCATGAACTCACATGAACTTTCCCATGTCCGGGTGCACAGCTCTGCTACATCTCTGGTGGAAGTTCTCTACAAATGGCAGCCCGCAGCCGCCCCAGAAGATGGCGCGTTCATTGAAACGCCATGTTCTGGCACTGAACCCAACTCTTCCAGGGCCCTGGTGCGGTGGCTCACTCGGTAATAAAGGGGTTAGGGCCAGCTTTCTATTATCAGCTGGCTCTAAGCCCGAAATTCATGGGGTCACGCCAATATTAGACATGCCCCCCACGCCAATATTAGACATGCCCCCCATGAATTTCTATTAAATTGTTTAAATAAAAACACAACACCAAGAAAAATTATTTTCATTAAAAAAAAAAACAGAAACACACTTAGGGACTCCATCTTTATTTAAAAAAAATAATCTTCCATCTGATGTAGTGCAATCCAGGGACTCCATGGGACTCTATGGTGCCGTATTGCTCCAGATCGGGGCAATCCGGGAGGATCCGGTTTGAACTCAGAATAGTAGCGAGTAGCAGAGTTCCCACAATAACTGACGTTACCACAGGTCCTATCTGCAAGAGGACCCTGCCGGAAAGGTTAAAATAGACATTTTTATAGTTTGGACACTTTCTTTTACTTAAAGAAAGTGTCCAAAACATAAAAATGTCTATTTTATCCTTTCTGGCAAGGTCCTGTTGCTGATAGGACCTGTGGTGACGTCAGTTATTGCGGGAACTCCAGTCATGTGAGCCATCGGTGGACCGCCGGACAGGTGAGCATACATTTTTTTTTAACACTTTATTTTACTTAATAGCTGTTTATTTTGACTGAAAATGCAGCAGATGCGGTTTTCTGAACGCATCTGCCTCATTTTCGAACCAAAATTGAACAGCTTCTAGAGCTGTCGAATTTGAACCAAATTGTTCGAATTCGGTGAATGACTCGAACATCGCCAAAAACAACTTGAATTTGAGATTGGCGAACAATTTGAGTCGAACATCGCTCATCTCTAGTATGAAGTGGCCTTTAGTGACATTATTATGATCATAAAAATGTGCAAGCTTTCCCACCACGGCAAGGTGACTCCATCGGGACAGTACCTGCCTAAGAGGTGTTAGTACACTATTTATTTTTTGCACTGTAGCTTTTTACTTTTATTCTTTAGGGTATTTGTCTTGTGTTTTTTTTCAGCATAAAAGGAGCCAGATGACAGATCCGAAGCTTATGCCAAGGAAAGAGGAGTTTGCAGTGATCCTTACATGCTTAGCAACTGTGCTGTACCCTGAGATAACCTGATACATTGTTTCCTCACCAGCTGCTGTCAGCAGTGTAGGGCCTGCCCCAACCCTCATATGATTACATGCCCTGTATTCAGTGTGAAGATGGATCTGATTGATAATGAACATATGTCTGTGTGCGCGCCCCGCAACGAGTGCGTCACAAGGGAGTATTGCAGCCGCAATATTCTCTGACAAAGCAGTGAAATAGTTAACTCTGAGATCCAACCCAACATGCAACACCTAGAACAGGGGACCAATCCTAGGTCCTGGTGGGTGGAGTGTTAGGGTAGTGGAGTAGAACACACAAGAATCTAAAAAGAGAGAACGGTTAGAACACCGTGAGAGAAGGAATCTAGAACCTAGAACACAGAGCTTGGAGAGGAGCGGGGCTCCGCACTCCGTGCGGGCCCCTGGGCCGTCACCGGTCGGGTGTCAGCACCTGAGGCCTTAACTACCGGGATTGGGCATATCTACACGGGTTCCCAAAAGACTCCCGTGCCCACAACTCACAGCCGGTTCACTGGTACCGAAGCTGGCAGCAGTTCACCTCTGCCACGCGAACCAGAAGAGTGGAGGATCAGCTTTATAGGAGCACCCCACCACCAGCCAGTTTCCAGTCGTCTAACCAGCGGTGTACCCACTGAGGGACCCAAGGCTCCCCAAAGCATCCAGAACGTACATAATGGATAGGGCATTGAAGCAGCCTCCCCGTACCCGACCTGGTATTCCTGGGCGACGCTGGCAAGAAGGAACTAAGTAGGTAGAATGGAGGAACACTGCGGATCTCTGAGGAACACTATCACTGCTGAGTCCACCCGGTCTACTAATCAACCACTGTAAGCCATGTACTGCCTGCTGGTTACAGTAAAGACCCGTTGCAGAGACTATCTGTGTCCGTGCTTCCTTATGAACTATCCGTCCGCACACTAAGGTAACCGCAGCTGCCGCACAACATCTTGAGCAGCTCCAGCCTCCGGGGATCACCGCTCAGCCTGTGGGGAGCGTAACATCTTGCTGCTGTCCATCCCCCGGGGGTTCCGCAGTGTCGGTAGCCCTTACCGAATCTACTCATAGGTGGCGTCACGAATAAAACAAATTAAACCCCTTTTTAATCTGTTCCCGCAAGACGTCTTCAATTTTGATCTGCACTACACCGGGCCCCACTACCGGCAGGCGCGGTCCACCCGTGACAAGGAAGGAGAAGAACCGCCTGTCTAAACCGGAGTCAGCCGGCCGCGGTGAGTCAGAAAATGGCGTCACGAACAGGATACGAGCAGGCCCGTTACCCAACGGGTATAATGTGCTTAAACTGGACTTTATTGTCTACAATTGGACTTTGTTCGTCCCTAAAAGAACTTTCCCGCCTTTTCACCGTTGGGTCAAGATGGCGCCCAAGATGGCGTTCCCGTCACAAGAAGCCGCCACGTGAAGCCCAGGAGTGAGTCAACCCCCCCCTCATCGTGGGAGGGCTAAAGACAAAAGGCGCCAAACTCTTTGTCCGCCCTGATTGCTCGAATCAACCATGGGGGCGGACCCCAAAGACTTTTCCCACCATTGGACTACAAAAGCCGACAGGAAATGGGAGAGTCAGAGAGAAGACTTCTTCACCAGCTCAACCAGAACGTCTTACCGGTTGAACAGGTGTGGTTTCCCTCCAAGAAGAATGGCCAGCTTGAGACTCCAAGACCTGATGCGGGAGGTCGAGGCGGAGGCCAGAGCAGCCATAGGCCAACCGGGTCCGGATCCTGCCCTTACCATAGACGGCAGTCCCGACTTCTGGCTGGAGGCTCTACAAGACCTCCGGGTGCGGTTACTAGAGACAGTGGAATGGACGATCCGTAGCTGGAGCGCGACCCTAGGCAGACGACTACACCATGTGATGCAGCAGAGCCGACCGGGTACAGCTACTCCAAGCCCAGACGACGTCACCAGCTTCTCGACCGCCTCACCGTCGCCTATCACCTGTCCAGCTTCATCACCAGAGCCAATAGACTGTGTCATTCCGGTGGAGGCCGCAACTCGACCCGTTCCAGCGACCAATATCGCAACCGATCCCGTTCTTGAGCCGGAGCTCATAACACGCTCCATGGAAGAACTTGATCTCTACCAGGTTCCCACCGAGGAACCCGCGACATGTTTCACCACTACAGAGACAGTCGCCTGTTTCGTCCCCGTACCGGAGGCTTCCCTTGCCATTGCCGAAGCCTACCTGGTAACCGGGATTGAAACACCTTTACCTGCGGAAACAGATGAAGAGGCAGGCAGCCTGGAAGCCCTGCAGGACGTCCCTACGGAAGGATCCGCAGCACCACCGCCCTGTTGTACAATGGAACAAGCTTCAACATCTCTCACCATCGAGCAGCCTGATGTGGTCATCGAGGAAGAGGTCGGACAGGATGACGACGAGACCCACAGCACCGCTGAGGATTTCGACACCGGGTTCGCTTGGGGAGACAACAAGGAACTTCCTACCGGGCATACAGCTCGGGTACACTGGTCGGGTGCACTGCCGACACCTTCCCCTGTGCCGTTCCACCGGGTGCCGATACAGACAGCCCGCCAAGTTCAAGCTTCCCGCCAAACCACCAGCTCCATTACTCATCTTTACACCCCGAGCCGTAACGACGGAGATGTACGCCAGAGACGACGAGAGGAGTGGCAAGCCAGAGAACGCGCCAACATGCAGGCCCGTGCCGAGGCTCGCCGCCAGCCGCCGCTGCCTGATGAACTCCGCCGTGAAGGTAGAATTTCCACCTTTAACTTACATACCGGGTGGGGGTTCGCTTGGGAGGTGGGTTTGAATGAGGAGGTGTTTGTGGGGCGCCGGGACGTTGAGTCAAACTTGCCAAGAGGACATCCCGATCGCGACCTATACCGGGGCGATATTATCACCTACGAGCGCTATGCTTGTGCAGATGGGTGGTTCGCTATCCGGGTGCGCCATCACCCTCAGAGCCAGTGACTTTAAAACTTGAACTTCCTCAATGACTCTGTTCCCGTTAATCACTGACTGTGTGATCTCGCGGCTACAGCCTGGACTCTAGTTAAAGGACAGCCGACCGCCCGCCGGGTCCGCACAAAGTGATTACCTGTTTCTTTGCTTATATCACCAAAGCATACCTTTACCTGTTTTTCATTTTAATAAAAATGTGTCATATATGTATAAAAAATACAAAAAACCTCTGTAATGTGAGTAGTTTGACGCTTGGGGACAAGCTGATTTAACCAAGGGGGAGTGTGGCGCCCCGCAACGAGTGCGTCACAAGGGAGTATTGCAGCCGCAATATTCTCTGACAAAGCAGTGAAATAGTTAACTCTGAGATCCAACCCAACATGCAACACCTAGAACAGGGGACCAATCCTAGGTCCTGGTGGGTGGAGTGTTAGGGTAGTGGAGTAGAACACACAAGAATCTAAAAAGAGAGAACGGTTAGAACACCGTGAGAGAAGGAATCTAGAACCTAGAACACAGAGCTTGGAGAGGAGCGGGGGCTCCGCACTCCGTGCGGGCCCCTGGGCCGTCACCGGTCGGGTGTCAGCACCTGAGGCCTTAACTACCGGGATTGGGCATATCTACACGGGTTCCCAAAAGACTCCCGTGCCCACAACTCACAGCCGGTTCACTGGTACCGAAGCTGGCAGCAGTTCACCTCTGCCACGCGAACCAGAAGAGTGGAGGATCAGCTTTATAGGAGCACCCCACCACCAGCCAGTTTCCAGTCGTCTAACCAGCGGTGTACCCACTGAGGGACCCAAGGCTCCCCAAAGCATCCAGAACGTACATAATGGATAGGGCATTGAAGCAGCCTCCCGTACCCGACCTGGTATTCCTGGGCGACGCTGGCAAGAAGGAACTAAGTAGGTAGAATGGAGGAACACTGCGGATCTCTGAGGAACACTATCACTGCTGAGTCCACCCGGTCTACTACTCAACCACTGTAAGCCATGTACTGCCTGCTGGTTACAGTAAAGACCCGTTGCAGAGACTATCTGTGTCCGTGCTTCCTTATGAACTATCCGTCCGCACACTAAGGTAACCGTAGCTGCCGCACAACATCTTGAGCAGCTCCAGCCTCCGGGGATCACCGCTCAGCCTGTGGGGAGCGTAACATCTTGCTGCTGTCCTTCCCCCGGGGGTTCCGCAGCGTCGGTAGCCCTTACCGAATCTACTCATAGGTGGCGTCACGAATAAAACAAATTAAACCCTTTTTAATCTGTTCCCGCAAGACGTCTTCAATTTTGATCTGCACTACACCGGGCCCCACTACCGGCAGGCGCGGTCCACCCGTGACAAGGAAGGAGAAGAACCGCCTGTCTAAACCGGAGTCAGCCGGCCGCGGTGAGTCATCTGCTTCACACACACAGTCTAGTGGGCACACATTGTGGAAGGCTTACAAAAGGGTTTCAACCAGAATTCTCTGATAAAGTATATTTGAAAGCTTATTAAAATAACTTGCTCTAAATTCACGCTTTAAAGTAAATATATTGGAGTCTAAATGATATGCATAAGGCTATGTTCACACACAGTGTTTTGGTGCATTTTGTGAGGATCCGTTTTTGGTGCAGAAACTGCACCAAGAATGGATCCTCACAAAGTGCATCATTCTGTTTGTGAATGCTGCTGCGCTTTTTGCCTGCGCTTACTCACCTTGCCGTGCTCCCCTGGGGACCGCCGGCAGTGTCCTGTCATCTCACGAGGCTGCAGTGATCCTGCCTCTAGGAACCTGTAGCCTGCCATGTAACCGGGTGATGTCACTAAGTCACATGGCACTGTCCAAGGTCCTCCACATGTCCTACAGCATCGTATGAGGGGTGATCAGCGAGGAAGAGTGGCGAGGTGAGTAAAAAGCAGAGGGAAAAAAACGCCAGATAATTGACATGTCAATTCTTTATATGGATCCGCTTTTAAGCCCAAAAGCGGACCCATAAAAAGTGCAGTGTCTAAAGGCCAAATTGTGAAATGCATTGACTTAGCTGTAACAACCAAGGTCAATGCGTTTCACTGCATTCCATTGCAAAAGCGGATCCGTACAAAGTCGATAAATAGCGCAGCAATTGCACAGCGTGTGACCGTAGCCTAATAGTTCATGGATCCAATATGGATTATGAAGTAAGGATTTACCATATGATAAATTTAATAGGATTATCAGTGACCATTCTGGAATCAAGTAGTTAAACTGGAAAAATCTCGTTGTACAATTTCTTCTTGCATTTGGGGAAAAACATCTACATTATTTCAAAGGAGAAAGATCAATACCTGAAGCTTCAGTATTTCAAAGAATGTTACAATGTTGCAAAAGACATTCAGGGAGTTGAACTCCTTTAGGTGTAAGATAACATTGCTGGTGTGAATGGATATTACCTGAATGAACACCGGCTCCAGAGAATTGTTGTTCATTTAAAGCTAGATAATAAAATTACTTTAGGTTCAGCTGTTCACTTGAGAGTAAAGTCATGATGATGTTTGAGCACTAGGATATAGCAAGAAGTAAATATATAATATAATAATCTAAAATATATTATGGGGTACTGTATTCCACCAAAAGATCAAATTATGCAGCATCAAAAATGTTATGTTTTGTATTGTGCATATGTAACAACATTTCTATTCATTCTAAGTGAAAGTAAATAATTTTTGCTTCTAGTGTGTGATATGCAAATAATCTGTCATTGATTTCTTATATCTCCATAATTCTTTGTTGTAATAACTTCTAAAAATAATACAGGAAAATTAGATTCATCAGTTATCACCAGTTTTCTAAGGAAAAACTGCTTGAAATAAGGGAAAACTTGTAGTTGACAGAATATTTTGTCACTATTGTCATTGTCAGTGCTGGACAGCTCTACTAACTTTTTAAAAAACAGGAAGAGGGGAATAGCCAAGAATGGCTAACAAATGTAACAACATTTATGCTAAAAATAAATTATGTAAATTAGGACAAAAATGTACTCCAGTCTCCGATTGTTTCCATTGATTTCTATTAATTTTAATCAGGTTTCAAGCTAAATGAATGTATGAATTTATGATAATACTGTGATTGACAAATAAGAATGTTCTCCCTAAAATAATGGAATATTTAAGGATTATTTTTCAGAGAAAATTTGCTTTTCTACAACAATATTGTATATCCTTTTTCTCTTCTTTAGTTCTCTATTCTTTGTCTTTAGTTTCTAATTTTATTGGTATGGAAATCAATATTTCAGCATTGATGCCAATATATTTTCTTAAACTAAAACAAATTTCTGGAGGTTTCAGCTTTCAAAAGAGTAATTTATAAAACCAATGGAAGAATTTAACGTCAGGTTATAAGCTTTTATTTACATTACATGGATAAGAGACATAACGTCTGTCAGGGATTGTATGCTAAGAGCCTGTGTGGGAAGAAACAGAGGCATAAAAGAGCACAATATGGCTAAGGTTACGCCTGCGTTTGCATTATGTTCAGCAGGTTCCGTTTGTAACTTAGAATATTTCAGCATTAGCGCTGTGTTACCGGAAAGGTTGCACTGCATTAATCCTCTCTATGCATCCCTATGGCAGATGGAAGCCGAGCGCATTGCAATAGCTGGCTTCACACTGCCGAAGCTTCAAATCTATCACTTTTTCCTAATGGATAATACACTTGTATAGCCTCTTTTTTACTTCTGTTTTAAACTTGGACATTAAGAATCTGTATATTAGTATTTGGCTGACTTTCTAACTATAAAGCCACATTCACACATCAGTATTTGGTCAGTATTTTACATCAGTATCAGTAAGCCAAAGTCAAGAGTGGATCAGTCTTGGACAAAATCTAATAGAAATATCTGTTTGGAAGATAAAACAAAAAGGACAAGGGGGCACTCATAGAGCTAGAGGGCACTCACTAGACCTTGACATCTAGTGGATAATGGAGTGGAGTGGTGATGCACTCACCTATCTAGGTTGTGCACCCTTGCATATCCTTGGGAGAAGCTTCGGTTTAGAGTGGATTCGGCAGCCTCATTGCGGGGCATGCAGTCTGGGCAGTCATGTGACCAGAAACACATCACCGAAGCTCCTGCAGCTTTCTTAGTACAGATGCCCGTGCTGCTCCATCCGCTGCCCTCGGAGAGGGGAAATATTAGAAAGCATAAAATTGCGCCCAGGTGGACTGCTGGGCATGCAAAAGGGGGGGCAGAAAATAATCTTCAGTATACAAACCTTTTATTTAATAAAGTGCTTCACAGCATGTTTCGGCGGCAGTAGGCTGCCATCATCAAGTATCAGGAAGCATTTTATTAAATAAAAGGTCTGTATACTGAGGCCAATTCCCTGCCACCCTCTTTTGTATGCCAAAGCTCCGTCTGACCACAATTATCTGCTTTCACATCTGCATTTTGACTCACTCCTTATTTTAGCTTTGGCATATTATTCACTAATACTGATGTGAAATACCAATATATTGCCATGTGAACAAGGCATAACAGTAATTATGTGGCATTGATAAGGTGCCCTTAAACAGAACCATATTTATAGTCATCCTGACCTGTGTAGTTGGGATTGAATAGCTACCAGTAATGCATTTGAAACTTTAAAAAACTCATCTTAAGGTTGGGATGATATTGAATAAATAAAATAAATACAAATTTGCTCTACTTTCCTGAAACACTCTTTTTCTTTTCTGTAAATTGATAACACTCGATTAGAAGTCTATGAAATGTAATGGACATGGATTATGTATAATGTCTACATATGACTTTGTACAACCATTTAGTTTAAAAAACCCTTTTCTACTGGATTATTGCAAATTCCTTTGAATATATTCCTATACTCTTAGGGCCACGTCACACGCTTCAATTTAGTGAACGATTTTGTTAGCAATCACATGCAGGCACGATTGCTAACAAAATCGTTCAGATCGCTGGTGAGCTGTCACACAGGCAGGCTCACCAGCGATCAGTGGATCACCGACATCATGGAAATGATTTAAATATCGTTTTCACAATGTTTTGCTCCCTCTGCCAGGCTGCAGTAAGCGGCAGCAGGCTGGTCTCCAAGGTAAACTGCAGGTATCTAGGCAGCGCTCACCGGCTGGTATCCAAGGTACACAGCGGGTAACTAGGGACCCTAGTTACCGCTGTGTACCTTAGATACCAGTCGGTGAGCGGAGAAGGCTGGTAGCCAAGGTATACATCGGGTATCTAGGCAGAGCGCGCTGCTTAGATACCCGCAGTTTACCTTGGAGACCAGCTCCCAGCGCTTGCAGAGAGGCCCTTGGAGCTGGCTTCGGTCATCTCCCGGAGTCACACGCAGTGTCCACCGGGCGACCAACGATAGATTTGAGGTCCTGTCCTCAAATCAAACGATGAATGATCAGCCGACTGATCGTTCATCGTTTGTAGTGTCACACGCAATGATGTTGTTTCGACATCGTTCAAGCGTCACAAAACACGTGACTTTTGAATGATCTCGGCAACGATATTGTTACGTGTGACGGTACCATTACATGCTTTATCTAAACCTTTGAGTCTCCTTCTATAGATTACATTGGTCTCAGTAGATTAGTTTCTTTCTACTTTAAACCTTTTGTTTCTATTATCTTTTGAATACATTTCTGTTCTTGCTATGATAGTTTTTATTTTTAGGAAATTTTTTTAATAAGACTATAAGCAGATAATTAAAGCCACTATTGATACTGCACTTCTCATTGTTATACCCCAAACAGCAAAATAGAAAGACAAGTGTTATACTCCAATAGATTTTTCAGTCCCTGGAATTTATAATGAAAAGCTTTATTGTGGGCACTTTGTAAATAGATTCTATTTGTTTGGGGTCAATGATAGCTTTGTAATTCGAGGAAATTTATCACATGGGTGGCTTATTTGGGTCACCAGGGACTCCCTGCCTCATCATTACTATCATTTGTTTTCCCTGTCTGTAACTTCTCAATTACTCTTCTTGCTCCAAATAAAAGAGATAACAAAATTAGTCACAAGTAAAGGTCCCCCTTGTTACCATGCCAGCGGACTAAAATGTAGTGCAAGTAAGTAGGGATTTCTAGGCTAGTAGCTCGTTTCTCAGTGACCCCATTTTAAATTGTTTATACTAATTACTGCACAATTTTATATGACTTCCAAATGCATTAAATATTTTTTCACAAAAACCAATGTTGTATGAACAGACAAGCATTACATTTGCTATTTAAGGAATCTTTGAACTCTATGGTCCATTTGGTATTCTTCTTTAATCAGCAAGAACAATGTCTGTGCCACAATGCCATAATCAAAATAATGTTGAATAACAACAATCAAACATAGATTGAGCTGCTGCAAATATACCGTATTTTTCGCTTTATCAGATGCACCTGATTACAAGATGCACCCCCAAATTTGGTGAAGCAAAAGAGAAAAAATAATTTTTAGTGTTAAATGGGGTCCGTCTTACAGTTGTGGCCAAAAGTATTGACACCCCTGCAATTCTGTCAGATAATACTCAGTTTCTTCCTGAAAGTGATTGCTATCACAAATTCTTTGGTATTATTATCTTCATTTAATTTGTCTTCAATGAAAAAACACAAAAATAATTCTCTTAAAGCCAAATTGGAAATAATTCCACACCAAACATAAACAAGGGGGTAAACAAAGTATTGGAACTGTTAGAAAAATCATGTGATGCTTCTCTAATTTGGGTAATTAACAGCACCTGTAACTTACCTGTGGCACCTAACAGGTGTTGGCAATAACTAAATCACACTTGCAGCCAGTTGACATGGATTAAAGTTGACTCAACCTCTGTCCTGTGTCCTTGTGTGTACCACATTGAGCATGGAGAAAAGAAAGAAGACCAAAGAACTGTCTGAGGACTTGAGAAACCAAATTGTGAGGAAGCATGAGCAATCTCAAGGCTACAAGTCCATCTCCAAAGACCTGAATGTTCCTGTGTCTACCGTGCGAAGACTCATCAAGAAGTTTAAAGCCCATGGCAGTGTGGCTAACCTCCCTAGATGTGGACGGAAAAGAAAAAATGACGAGAGATTTCAACACAAGATTGTGCGGATGGTGGATAAAGAACCTCGACTAACATCCAAACAAGTTCAAACTGCCCTGCAGTCCGAGGATACAACAGTGTCAACCAGTACTATCCGTTGGCGTCTGAATGAAAAGGGACTGTATGGTAGGATACCCAGGAAGACCCCACTTCTTACGCCGAGACATAAAAAAGCCAGGCTGGAGTTTGCCAAAACTTACCTGAGAAAGCCTACAACATTTTGGAAGAATGTCCTCTGGTCAGATGAGACAAAAGTAGAGCTTTTTGGGCAAAGGCATCAACATAGAGTTTACAGGAGAAAAAAAGAGGCATTCAAAGAAAAGAACACGGTCCCTACAGTCAAACATGGCGGAGGTTCCCTGATGTTTTGGGGTTGCTTTGCTGCCTCTGGCACAGGACTGCTTCACCGTGTGCATGGTATTATGAAGTCTGAAGACTACCAACAAATTTTGCAGCATAATGTAGGGCCCAGTGTGAGAAAGCTGGGTCTCCCTCAGAGGTCATGGGTCTTCCAGCAGGACAATGACCCAAAACACACTCCATAAAGCACTAGAAAATGGTTTAAGAGAAAGCACTGGAGACTTCTAAGGTGGCCAGCAATGAGTCCAGACCTGAATCCCACAGAACACCTGTGGAGAGATCTAAAAATGGCAGTTTGGAGAAGGCACCCTTCAAATATCAGGGACCTGGAGCAGTTTACTAAAGAAGAATGGTCTAAAATTCCAGCAGAACATAGTAAGAAACTCATTGATGGTTACCGGAAGCGGTTGATCGCAGTTATTTTGGCTAAAGGTGGTGCAACCAAGTATTAGGCTGAGGGTGCCAATACTTTTGTCTGGCCCATTTTTGGAGTTTTGTGTGAAATGATCAATGTTTTGCTTTTTGCTTCATTCTCTTTTGTGTTTATTCATTGAAGACAAATTAAATGAAGATAATAATACCAAAGAATTTGTGATTGCAATCATTTTCAGGAAGAAACTGAGTATTATCTGACAGGATTGCAGGGGTGTCAATATTTTTGGCCACAACTTTATAATGCCAGTGTCCGTCTAATAAATAAAATAGGTTACATGTCCCTCATAGCCGCTCATCCTGGTACATTGTCCCTCATCCTGGGATATAGCCCCCATCCTAGAATTAGCTCCCTTAATCTGGATATGGCCCCCTTATATTGGATATAGCCACCTTGTGCTGGCCCACATGTCCCCAATTGATGGCACACGTCCGCTGTTGATGGCACACGTCCCCTATTGATGGCACACATCCCCCTGTGCTGGCACATGACACCAGTGCTGGCACACGTCCCCTATAGATGGCCCAAGTCCTCCAGTGCTGACACATGTTCCCCAATGTTGGCAAACATCCCCTTTTGATTGCACACATCCCCTTTTGATGGCACACATCCCCCAGTGCTGGCACACATTCCCTATTGATGGCACACATCCCCCATTGATGGCACACGTACCCCATTGATGGCACACATCCCCTAATGATGGCACATGTTCCCTATTGCTGGCACATGTCCCATATTGCTGGCTATGGCCCCCCCATGCTACTACATGTAGTAAAATAAAAAAGACTTTACTTACCTTCTCCAGCGCTGTCCTCCCGGTGTCTCCTTCCGTGCCGCTGTGCTCCTCCACTTGCTGGTTCTCGGTAATGCCGGTAGTGACATCATCTCTGCGTGCCCTATCACAGCGGCAAGCAGGGAGACATGGGGAGGATAGCGCTGAAGAAGGTAAGTAAAGTCTTTTTTATTTTACTATGGGCAGCAGCATAGGGGGCCATAGGCAGCACAGGGGGGAGCATGTGCAATTTACAGGGGGTTTGCAGGCACATATAATATGCGCCTCTTCCCTAGTCCATCACCTCAGTGCAGTTTCAGCACCACGGTGATGGACAGTGGCAGTGCATATTACGTGACCTCCCGCTGCCTCCTGCAGCCTGCACCAGCCCGCCCCAGCCCCTGGACAGGCTCCAGAGCTGCCGCCACCTCCTCTGCAGTATATAATCTGTATATTCGGATTATAAAACGCACCCCCCAGTTCTCCCCAAACTTTGGGGAGACAAAAGTGTGTTTTATAATCTGAAAAATACGGTAGTTTATTATACACATATACTTTAACAATAAGTTAGATTAATATCTGACGTGGCTAGGTTTAAAAGAAATAAAATCCGATTCATCAAGACTTTACTCTTGTATTCCAATCTTTATGTAATTTACATCTCCAAAGTAAAGGAAATTGTGATGAATTTACTAGGCAGACTTCCCATCTCCCTCATTCTGCACCAGCTCATCCCACTTTAGCTGCCGAGAACTGGAGTAAAAATGCCAAAATGTAAACATTTTGTGCAACCTCAAATTGCACATCATAGTTTTTTGTTTTGAAGACAGACTTAAAGGAAAAGTGTCAGGTCAAAAAATCCATGTGTAACTGATATCATTTTCTAATTCTTCACTCTAAACTCTCTCTGTTTATGTATTTATGTTATTTATATTTCCCTGTAAACTTTTACTTTTTTCTGTAAACTTCAAATAAAGATTCATTCCATCTGTCAATAACAATGAGTGAACCACTTAATTCTCTGATGTCCACTCTCCATAAGATGAATATGCATGTCACATATTGACACCACATTACTGCACAGGACATCAGTGTGTGTGTGTATGGGGGGGAAGCTGTATTCTCCTCTCTGCTCTCTGAGTTTGCAGCATCACAAGAGGTCAAATACAACACAGAAACTGTCACAGCATGGATTCCTGCTGAAAGAAACAAATGGAGTCTAGATAAGTCAGACCTGCAAAATCTCTCTCCCTCTGTGTCCTCATCAGAACAGAAGCTCCTATGGGAACTAAAACTACACTGCACTGAGAGCATAGGGAGGAGGGAAAACGAAGGAGAGAGGGAGGAGAGAGCTGCGGAAAGGGAGTGCAAAATTACAAGACAGTTTATACAGCAGCCGGACTATTCCTGTTTTCTTATAATGGACAGGACTAATCCAGGAGCTCCCTGCTGGGTCTGACAATGTTGATAACATGGAAACTACAAACGGTACAATAATGATTTTACATCATTTTAAAAAGTCTTCCCAGGCACTATTCAAGGGTAATATTAGTATCATACTGAAAAATGACCTGACAGTGTCCCTTTAAGTCTATTGAATTCAACCTATGACCTAACAATTTAGCGACTGATAACTTGCAAAATCACATTGATGAATTGGGACTATAATGATTTGCCAAAGTGCCCAGAGATGATAGTTATACTTGTGGCTTTACCTTGAAAAGTAATTCTTTGGTTCTATCAATATTCAGTTTTTGTGCAAGCGTTGTATGTAGACCCAGTTTAAAACTTGTAGAGATATGGGAGGACACTGCTTCTAGGATCTGCGCTACTTATCCGATAGGAAAGGACTTGACACGATTTAGCGTGCAAACGATGGCTTTTTATTACATCCTACGTGTTTTGGAGTCATGTCCCGACTCCCGTGCCTCTGTGTGTGTGAGCCGTGCCTCTTTGTGTGTGAGCCGTGCCTCTGTGTGTGATAGCCGTGCCTCTGTGTGTGATAGCCGTGCCTCTGTGTGTGCGAGCCGTGCCTCTGTGTGTGCGAGCCGTGCCTAAGTGTGTGCGAGCCGTGCCTCTGTGTGTGTGAGCCGTGCCTCTGTGTGTGTGCGGCCGTGTGTGAGCCGTGCCTCTGTGTGTGTGTGTGCGGGCCGTGTCTCTGTGTGTGTGGGCCGTGCCTCTGTGTGTGTGTGATAGCCGTGCCTCTGTGTGTGTGATAGCTATATTACTGTTTATTCTCATTAATTTACAGTTAGATTGTTTTGTATTCAGTGTTTGATTTATTCCATTCTTCTATCTTTGGTGCTATATACTGTATATCCCAGCGTGTTCTATTGGGGAATTGTTAACATTGTTGTTCCAGATAACAATATGATGACTATAATAGGGACACTGGTGATCGGTGATAGGACCTGTGGTGATGTCGCTGCCTGCACTTTACGGCATTACGGCATGACATCATAACTAAGTGCCAGCGGCCGTTCCGGATCCCGGAGGCCGCAAGCGCGCATCCTACAGCAGTTGATCACCATTGAATTTGACCCTGATTAACAGGTACACTTAAGTTGCTCCTAACCCACTAGCGGTACCCCCCTGACCCCCGGAATTATCAACGACCAAGTGGGCGGCAAATTTTTCGACCGCCCCGGGCACCACAAACAGTTGCTACGCCACTGGTATAAATAGCTGTGAGTGAAGCAATCTGTACATAGTGGCATCAATAAAGCAATAACCACTATAATAAAAATACTGATTAAAAAAGATCAGTGGTTCAATACAGACAAATGTCAATTATCTCCTACAAAGTGGGTGATAATATGGTGCAATGAACCAACAAGATAAACACCAATAGCTCTATACGGGGTTGACTAAAATAAAATTACCACTTTATTGAAAAGTGAATAAAAGTAAAAATGGTAATAAAAGCCTGCAAAATAAACAGGAGTCAACAGGTCTGAAGTAATCATGGTTATAGTGCTGGGTGTTTAGAATAAGGCACATATAAGACAGATCCCAATGTTATCATACAGTGTAATACCTGAAATCATGTGTTTACAATTTATACAAAGTATATATTGCATCTGACTCACAACCCAAGGGATAATGTCAGAAGGAATTTGCTGATAGAAGTCTGTATAAAAAGAATAAGTATCAAAGAAATATAAAATATTCAAGGCATCCAAACTTTTTTCAGAAAACAAAAAAAATATTCAACCTGTGGTTTCCCTGGAAATCAATGGGGAGCTAAACCTAGAGGGTAAAACGGAATCTGCGGAAGGTGCAAGTACGGCTCACTGTGATGCTGTAAGTACACCCCCATGAGAATTGCAATATTCATTCTAAATAATAATGTTTCTAGCTATAGAACAATAATTCAAAGGTGTTGTCCTGAACTATTTCATTTTTTTTTACTTTGGGCCTATGAACTAACAAGAAAATAATTTCTTACTACCTTTCAATTCTGCCTGATGCAGATCTCTGACGGCACGAGAGTCACAGACCACTCCTGCCCATGACTCTGTGCCCTCTGCTGACGTTAAGTTGACAGAGCAACAGGTTCTTTTCTGCTCTGCTTGTGGGGTGTTACTGCTGATGTTATACGGACTGACAGCCAGGTCCCCGCTGCCACTCTGTGGGGATCTATCAGTAAATCAGCATGATGTTGGCAGTTGCACCCTATTGACAGAGCAGCCTGAAGAAAAAGAGCTGCACTGTTGAAGTGAAGCAGCAGAATCACTAGCAGAAGCAGTCCATGACTGCCCTGAGCCAGCACTGGGAAGAACATGCAGACAGTCAGCTATCCCCTGTCTGTTATGGTACATTTACACGCGGCCACAGAAAGGTAGGAACAGGCAGGCATCGGACACAATTGTGCCTGTTGCCTTGAAAAGACCACGATGTGGCTGCGTGTAATTCAGGACTTTCCTTCCTTCAGGGAAGACACAGGAAGGAAAGTCCTGAATTACACGCAGCCACATCATGGTCTTTTCAAGGCAACAGGCACAATTGTGTCCGATGCCTGCCTGTTCCTACCTTCCAGTGACCGCGTGTAAATGTACCTTTAGTTCCTGAGCCTATAGCAGGGGTAGGGAACTCTAAGCCTCGAGAGCCGCAAACAGGTCATGTTTTCTGGATTTCCTAAGTATTGTACAGGGGTTGGAATCATCAACACTGCAGGTAATTACACAGGGTGAGCCATTTATATGGATGAATGTACATAAAACTGGGATGGTTAGTGATATTAACTACCTGTTTGTGGCACATTAGTATATGGGAGGGGGAACATTTTTCCACATGGGTGGTGACCATGGAGGCCATTTTGAAGTCAGCCATTTTGGATCCAACTTTATTTTTTTCAATGGGAAGAGGGTCATGTGACACATCAAACGTATTGCGAACAATGGTGTGCTTGGTTTTAGTGTAACTTTATTCTTTCATGAGTTATTTACAAGTTTATGACCACTTATAAAATGTGTTCAAAGTGCTGCCCATTGTGATGAATTGTCAATGCAACCCTCTTCTCCCACTCTTGACACACTGATAGCAACACCACAGAAGAAATGCAGCACAGGCTTCCAGTATCCGTTGTTTCAGATGTTGCGCATCTCGTATCTTCACAGCATAGACAATTGCCTTCAGATGAGCGATGAGGCAAACTTTATTGTGAATGGTGAAGTTAACAAACAAAACCACCGCTATTGGCCTGACACTAACACACAGTGGATAGATCCCTCCAAGACTATTGGAGCACAAAAATTGATAGTATGATGTGGTATATGGGGTACAAAGATAGTGGGGGCATTCTTCATCAATGGAAACCTCAATGCCACTGGATATCTGAATCATGTAGCAATTTCAGATATCCAGTGGCATTGAGGCTTCCATTGATGAAGAATTGCCCCACAATATTTGTACCCATATGCCACACCATATCAACAATTTTTGTGTTCCAATGTCTTTAAAAATGCATTTTTGCCTTTCAGAAGCCAATATTGGAGTGGCATATTTGCAAAATTTGGTTTGTTTTTTCGCTTCAATTCTCATCATACTTTTTCTTTCAAGTTTTGCCAGACATTTTAGATACATTCAACTACAGTATATACTATTTTATTTCTCCATCCAATTAATTCAATAGGAAGCACTATGCGTAATGATGATGCCCATATTATTTTAATAATAATTCTTGTCCTTTAAAGAGATTAAAGCTTATTGCAGGAATCAGCATTCAAAGACAATGGAGTATACAATTTGGTATAAGCAATATGTAAGATGAACTACTTAAGGAAAAAAGTTACATTATGTTTCATCCTGTTGTAGTTTAGTTTCCAGAAATGACTTTTATATTTAGAAATATGCTGGAGAACAACAAAAAAACTCTGTGACTTGTAAATTCTCAGTGTGAGTCTATTCCTTTCTTTAAACTTAAATATATGGCATGGTAATTTTAAGATGAAGAAAATTTGGGATTAGTGAGCATAATAAAGATGAAAATAATTATAATTATGATGATACTAATTAAAGTTTTAGGCAACTATTTTAGGATTTAACACAAGACATCTGTCCAAATAAAGTCAGAAGAGAAATATTATGCGGCTTTCAGCAAAATAAGCTGGAAAAATGCAAATTTTCTTTTCTTATAGTTCTCTTCTGATTTATATTATTTATGCCCAACCCTAGTCAGTAACTTATGTATACTATAGTTAATGCCTTAAAGGATAATCTTACGCTCACTGCATTAATAATTTATTGCAATCAGCAGCTGTTTATAAATCCAGCATTAAGATCCTACATTTTAAAGTTTGGAATACATATCAACTGTTGCTAGACATTGCCTTAAAGTGAACCTGTCACAAGATTTTTTTTGTGCCTAAACTAAAACTACCACCTTTACCAGGACCTATACTGCATTCTATGAAGGTGCATATTAGTCTCTTAGGGTACCGTCACACACAGAGATATATTGCATGCAACTCACTGGTTGTAGTGAAATCATGGACACATTATTACATTTGTACACAGCCACAAAATAGAACAATGTGTCCATGATTTCACTGCAACCAGTGAGTTGCATGCAATATATCTCTGTGTGTGACGGTACCCTTAGGGTACCTTTACACATCGCAACATTGCATGCAATTTCACTTGCAACTTAATGGTTGCAGTGAAATCATGGACACATTGTTCCATTTTGTTACCGTGTATAAATGTAACAATGTGTCCATGATTTCACTGCAACCAGTAAGTTGCAAGTGAAATTGCATGCAATGTTGCGACGTGTAAAGGTACCCTTACTCCTCCTGTAGAGCTTATAAATATCTTATAAAAAATCTCCCACTCTGTACGTAAAATTATTCAGTCCATTTTGATAGACTTGATTTTGTCCATCCACTTCTCTGGGCTGCGTGGTCAACTCTTCTTCTGATTGATGTGGATATTGCCTCTGGCGTCATCCACATTGCTGGTGAAATCTCGAGCCTGCGCAGAGGCCTCTCCAGATCACGCAGGCGCACTGTCGATTGCCATACTGCGGGCAGAGCCGAAAAAATTGCACATGTGTGAAATTGTGCAATCTCTGTGCAGGCATGAGATTTCCCCGGTCATGTGGATGATGCAGGAAACATTATCCACATCATCCACATCATCATCAATCAGAAGAGGAGGCAATTCAGTGTAAAGAGGCAGGAGGGACAACACTGCAATTAATCTAATCTGACTGGATCAAAGAATTTACATACATATTGGGAACTTTTTTTCTAAGGTATTTATGCAGTGAACAGAGTGAGTCTGAGCATAATAAGCACCTTCAAAGTGTCACATGTTGACTGCTTTGCAGTCTCTGTGTGCTGTTGCTGTGATTTAAATCTGAGTTAATTTCCTATGGCATATTGAGTTAATCTCAGAAAGATGCTATGGTGTGTGGCTCTGCAGGTAGAGGTAGTGGGTGTCAGTGCATTCAGATCTCCACTTCCTCAGCCTGTAATTAGTTCCACTTCCCTCCATTGGATATCACAGATAGCGTTCAGTCTCTACTAGGACCCTAGGCAGTGAAAACATGCGTGCGTACTGTGCTTTCTGCTGTTTCTTCTCTTAGGAGTTGCTGTGTTTTTCAGTGCATGGATGGAGGTAGGAGCTCTTACTCTAGGGCTTACTAGGGACATAGGGCTAGGGTGGCTTCCCAGACCTCCTCGACATCTGAGGTACCTCTGTTAGCAAGATGAACCAGGGACTCCTAGTCTAAGGGTCAGACTAGCTCCCCTGAATGCCCTTAGCCCATCTATGATCCTGCTTTCTGATTCCCTACCCACTTTACCACCCCATTATATATAGAATGCAACATAACTGCTGCTGAAGGTGGTGGTTCTAGTTTAGACAAAAAACATCTTGTGACAACTTCATTTTAAAGGCATAGTTGTTGTGTTGATGCAGTTGTTTTGACTTTTATGCAGTGGTAGTGGTTTCTACAGTGCTTACCAGTTTTTAAGGCAATCCAGCTAAAACCAGTGTGCAAGAGGAACTCTACTTTTCATGACACTCACGATACCAGGGGTCTCAAACACGCGGCCCGGGGGCCACATGCGGCCCCTGGGGTTTCACTGTGTGGCCTTTGGAACCATGTACAACTTCAACATGCCATCAGTACAGTGCATGGGGGGCTGTGGTCCCCGCTTTGTTATGACTTCCGGCCATGGGACTGACAAGCTCTGCCGCTTTGCAAAATCAATGCAAGCCGCCAGCCAATGAGATGCCCTCAGCTGCCGTTGGCGTATTATGTGACCTGCAGGCCTCTCATTGGCTGGTGGCTTGCATTGATCCTGCTGAGTGACAGAGCTTGACCATCCCGCGGTCAGATGTCATGACAAAGCAGGAACCATAGCTCCCACATGCACTGTACTGCCGACATGTTGAAGGTTAGAAAACTAACCTGTGAAAGAGTGTGTGTGACAGTGTGAGAGAGGATGTGAATGAGTGTGTGACAGTGAGTGTGTATGTGAGAATGAGTGTGACTGTGTGAGAAAATGATTGCGTGTATGTGAGAGTGAGTATGTTACAATGAGTGTGTATATGATAGTGTGTGAGAGTGTGAGTGTGTGAGAGAATGTGTGTAAGTGAGAGTGATTGTGTGTGAGTGACTGTGTGTAAGTGTGAGATAATGCGTGCGGCTGTAACAGTTTGCATGTGTGAGAGAATTTTTGACAGAGTGTGAGTGTATGAAAGAATGTGTGTGTATGTGAGAGTGTGTATGTGAGAATGTGAGTGTGTGAGAGTGTGTGTGTTTGTGAGTATGTCAGACTGTCCATTTTTTTATGTTTACATGCTGCATTATATAGCTGCAAACAGGAGCTATCCTCCAAAAAGCAGAAAAAAATGGATCATCCGTTGCTGATCCATTTTTTGCTCCATTTTGATGTGTTGCGGGTTTTTTTACACTAACAATAGCTCCTATGGGAAAAATGGATCAGAAAAACGACAGAGAAACTAACATGCTCATTCGTTAAAGGAACCACTCCTAAAGTGAAAAAATGGATCACTTTACAAGAGATCTGTCTGAATGCAAAAAATGAAAACTCAAAAACTTGGCTAGGATTTCATTTGAGTGATCTGTTTTGTGCAGTGCACTGAAAAAATGGATCATAAAAACAGATTAGAAAATGCAGTGTGAATGTGGCAAAGTATCTACATCACCACTGCAGCCAATCACTTAGCTTAGTACCTCCACTAAGGTGGATGTCTTAAGCTTCAATGTTCGGAAGCAGTGGTGATGTCCTCTATAGTCGTGACAGGGATGGACCCAGGGAGGGCGAGTATCCTATCTGTCTTTATATGGAGTCTTTTTGGGCACCCCATTTTTGAAAGTGGAAAAATCCCCTTTAACATCATCTATAGCAGTAGTTCCTATCAGTTGATTATGAATTTAGAAGATCCGGAGCCACTTGTCCATAATAAAAGGTTGACTTTATTAAAAAATTAAAACCATAATAACGCCGGATGCGTTTCAGACAACGTCCTTACTCATCGGCAGCTATATACAATTATGAAACATCACATCACACATATATAAAGACAAACTTCTTAATTAATTAGTAAATTGATAACATATGTCAGGTTAACTCCATCTTACACAATGAGGATAAAATTCCAATTGCACATTTGAAAAGCCTTTTATAAACCCATGGATTACTTATAGTAAATTATTATATTAGATCATTATATCATTGCAATATCCTAGGGTGGTGGAATCCAATATATAATTCCCCTAACGCACTTCCGTAAGTTTCGGCGCTACTTCCGTCATCGTGGACGTGGCTGCCCAGCAGCCACGCGACCCGCGAAGCATTGCCCGCGCAGCGGGCATTGCGAGCCGTTGCAGGGGCGTGAGCAATGGCCACTCAGCGGCCATTGCGAGTCTCCCGCCCCGGCGACGACCGACGAGAGCCGGGCGCCGTGGCCGAAAATAGAACCAAGGGCCCAGCCATGCACAGCTCTAAAGACCGCTATGTATCTCAATAAGAAGTGACAGCACACAGCGACCAATGAGCATAGCGCCTCACCTACATCGGTAAATTTGAAACTCAAAGTCCTCCATTATATCTCAATGGGAAGTGAGGCGCTATTCTCATTGGTCGCTGTGTGCTGGCGCCGACCAATGAGAATAGCGCCTCACTTACAGCGGTAAATTTGAAACTCAAAGTCCTCCATTATATCTCAATGGGAAGTGAGGCGCTATTCTCATTGGTCGCTGTGTGCTGGCGCCGACCAATGAGAATAGCGCCTCACTTACAGCGGTAAATTTGAAACTCAAAGTCGTCCATTATATCTCAATGGGAAGTGAGGCGCTATTCTCATTGGTCGCTGTGTGCTGGCGCCGACCAATGAGAATAACGCTTCACTTAAAGCGGTAAATTTGAAACTCAAAGTCCTCCATTATATCTCAATGGGAAGTGAGGCTCTATTCTCATTGGTCGCTGTGTGCTTCCGCCGACCAATGAGAATAGCGCCTCACTTCCCATTGAGATATAATGGACGACTTTGAGTTTCAAATTTAGCGCTGGAAGTGAGGCGCTATTCTCATTGGTCGGCGCCAGCACACAGCGACCAATGAGAATAGCGCCTCACTTCCCATTGAGATATAATGGACGACTTTGAGTTTCACATTTACCGCTGGACGTGAGGCACTATTCTCATTGGTCGGCGCCAGCACACAGCGACCAATGAGAATAGCGCCTCACTTCCCATTGAGATATAATGGACGACTTTGAGTTTCAAATTTAGCGCTGGAAGTGAGGCACTATTCTCATTGGTCGGCGCCAGCACACAGCGACCAATGAGAATAGCGCCTCACTTCCCATTGAGATATAATGGACGACTTTGAGTTTCAAATTTACAGCTGGAAGTGAGGCGCTATTCTCATTGGTCGGCGCCAGCACACAGCGACCAATGAGAGTAGCGCCTCACTTCCCATTGAGATATAATGGAGGACTTTGAGTTTCAAATTTACTCAAAGTCAAACTCAAAGTCCTCCATGTATCTCAATGGCCAGTGAGGCGCTTCTCTCATTGTACTCATGAAAATAGCAACATTAACCCCTTACATTCCGTTTTATCTGTAATTTCTATAACACAGTGTGTAGTTGTACTGCCACTGCGAAGTTAACCCCTTATATACCATTTCTGCCTTAACTCTATACTTTGTAGTCTCTATTATTACTGCCAGTAGGAACATTAACCCCTTATATTCCATTATTGTTGTTATTTCTATTACACAGTGTATAGTTGTAATGACACTGCGAAATTAACCCATTATATACCAGTTCAGCATTAACTGCATATTTGGTAGTGTTTATAACTACTGCCACTGGTACATTAACCCCTTGAACACCATTTTGGATATAATTTACAGCGCTGAGTCTGTTGTGGGAGTGCCTGTGGGACATTAACTCCTTCAATAACATTTTTGATATCATTATAAGTTCCTACTCTGTTATAGTCCTGTTAGTCGGACATTAACTCTTTCTACACCTCCACTATATTGCTACTGTGCCGCCCAGCTTAGGGGACCGGGATACCCGGCGCAGGGTCCCTTTCCTTGGGGAAGTCACTGGTGGCTGGACCCAGGCCGTGGCCCCAGGCTGGCACACTCCTAAAAGGGGGTATTTACAGGGGATTTAGAAGTTTATATAATTTATAAAGTTTGTAGATGTTATTGTCGTGACGCCACCCAGAATAATGTGGCTATATATGGCCACCGCTGCCTTGTACTGGCCAGGGGATGATGGTGAGAGGCAGCTGAGATGGTATAGCCCTTTTCCGGGTAGGGCTGTAGGGTCCCCTGGACAGGTGATGTTAAAGTTAATGATGGATGAAGATGGAAGTATGGTGAGGAGATGTTAAGGACACAGACACTTACTTGATTCACAGCAAATTCTCTCAGCGGTGATGGTCCCAATCCTGGATAGATGGTAGCTGTTAAATCAGAGGCTGAGGCACAGATGAGGTTTAACTGGTTTACTTTCAACCAAACTATAATACAACAAGTCCCGTCTCCGGAGTCTGCAATAGGGGTTCAGTTGCTCAGGCCCCACCGGGTCCTTTACCTCCTGCTTGCGCTGTCTATGTGGCCCTGCTGCCGTGTGTGAACTCGCTGCCGGCCCAAATCTGTCCTCTCTGGGTCCCACTCAACAGGCAACTTGAGTCCTTTGTCTCTCTCTGCTTACCCCCTCCGGGAGTACTGCTGAACTCTTAGTATGTTGCTGTGTCTGGCCCTGTGAAGCTTGTTGTTACCTCACGTTTTTCCGGTTGCTGTATTGTATATAACTAATGCAGCCACGGATCCGGTATCCGTATCTGCGCTTTTTATCTAGGGTAGATAATGATGCTACCCGATTCTGAAAGTGTTCCTCTTATCAGTTTTCTCCTCCTCAGACCGATGGCTTGGCCCTGGAAATTGTCAGTCAGTCCTCAGGAACTCAATCCAGCTCCTGTCACTCTGAGCTCCTGGCTCCAACTGTCTGAAAATTTACCTCAAACCAGTGTTTTATCTCTAGGGAAGTCTCTGGTGTCTCTGGAGCTCCCCCTACTGGCCAAAGGTGGTAGTGCAGTGGCTTGGCTTTCTAAGTGAGTGCAACTATTATGATCTTATACTGTGGCTAATACCCGCAGGGGCGCCACATTCCCCCTTAGTTAAGAACAGTACTCCGGGACTGTGGGACAATAAACATAAGATATAACAGATAATATCTACAGAGTCTTAAAAAAAAAATAAAAAGTTACAAAAACCACTCAAGTTTAAAAAATAGAGTCTTGTAAAAAGTCACTTCAAATAGCGTCCATTAATACAGCTCTGTCCTTGAGGGCTATTTATTTGTTAGGAAAGGCACTGCAATTAGCGTCCATTTTTCCAACAAAGTTTATGAATAATTTAAGAATGTTCAAAAAACAGTCTTTCTGGAGCTTTAATTTACCGCCTCCGGGCTGATAAATGAAGAAAAGAGTTCAAGAATATGCAAGTAGTTCATACAGAATAGTCTCTGTAGGTACTGAGCTTTTTAACGTTACATTTAATAACTACTAATTAACAACTAAATATCTATTTACATTTGGTAGTCTGCATATTTTGCTGGTAATTGACCCTGATTACTACGCTGTGATCTGCGTAACGCTTGTGTACTGGGTGTACTCAATGTGATGGTGTGAGTGGACGTATACCTAGTAAGTACTTCTGGTTCTGCTAGGGATAATTCCACATTTGTGGGGTTGGCAATTCCACCGTGTCCAGGACTATTATTACTAGGAATTTGTTCTTCCTGTCTTGGAACTTCTTGTGGTACAGGGTCTGCTTCTAATTCTATTGGTCTTGGGGCTTCTGGTATTACAGGCTCTGGTGTTTGATAGAAGGCCATCATGGGAACTACTACTGCACCATTGTAGGTTGGCCAGGTTTTAGGAAAGTCTCCTAAATAGGTGTGATATACTCCATCTTCTTCTTTTTCGTTAACAGGTTGAACCGGTACTGGTTGAATAACTTCTGGTTCAGGTTGAATGACTTCTTTTTCTTTCAATGTCTCTGGACATAGTTTTAGATTGTCTCTTGACACTAGTACTGATGTTAATCCACCATCTTTGCTTATAAGACACATTTTAGGATTGTTCACTCTCATTGGTAAAACTGTATATGGGGCGGATTCCCACTGATTGTCCAGTTTATTAGTGCGACGGTTTCTCTTGAGCACTTGATCACCAGGTTTTAATGGGGTTGCTAGAGCATTCTGGTTGAAGTATTGCTCTTGTCTTTCTCTAGTTTTCTGGAGATTCCTTTCTACGCATTCTTGCACTTGGCGATATTGTTGTTGGTGTAGGGAGTCCCAGTTGGAATCCTGCACTTCTGTGTCAGGTTTTACAATACCCATTTCTAGATCTATTGGTAGCTTGCCAGGTCTTGCACGCATAAGGTAAGCTGGGGTACAGTTTGTGGAGCTTACCGGGACATTGTTATAGAGGTCTACCAAGTCAGGCAATTTCTCTGGCCATAGGTTTCTCTCTGTCTCTGGTAAAGTCTTTAAGAGATCGATTACAATATGGTTCATTTTTTCGAATAAGCCATTTGTTTGCGGATGATAGGCTGTTGTACGGATCTTCTTGCAGCCATACATATTGCAAAATTCTCTGAAGATCTCTGATTCAAATGCTGTGCCTTGGTCTGCGAGTACTTGTTCCGGATATCCATGGGGTCTGCAAAAGTATGTCTGGAACGCCTTAGCTGCTGTTTTTGCAGTGAGATCTTTCACGGGCACTACTACCAGGAAGCGTGAGTAATGGTCCACGATGGTTAAAGCATAGACATAGCCGGACCGGCTTGGTGTCAATTTCACGTGATCTATTGCTACGAGCTCAAGTGGTTGCTTGGTAACTATAGGCTGGAGTGGTGCTCTTTGGTTTTTTAGATCTTTTCTTCTGAGGTTGCACGGACCACAGTTTCTGCACCATTCTTCAATTGATCTTCTCATTCCAACCCAGTAGAATCTTTCTCTTAAAAGTACTTCTAGCTTTTTCCACCCGAAGTGACCAGCACCATTGTGATAAGCTTCTAGGACCATTTTTACATCTTGTTTAGGCACAATGATCTGCCATACTAGCTCATGCGTTTTGGATTGGTATATCTTCTGCACAGCTTTCCTTGGTACAGGAACATTTTGCCTCTCTCTTTCCAGAGTTGATGTGTCTCTTTCGGTGCATTTTCATTGGGATACGCACTTTGCTCAGTCAGCAGTTCTTTCACCAACTTCACAGCTGGATTGCTGTCTTGAGTGTCAGCCCATCTGTGGTGTGCTAATGGGTTGAGATTCACCTGTTGATGTTTCTGGTAGGCACTGGATTGATACTGTCCTACCTTGGGACGATGGAAGGCGGGTAGTTCAATTTCTTCAAGTTCTACCTGTTCTTCTTCCACGTCTCTCAAGTGCGGCATCCGGGATAAGGCGTCTGCATTTCCATTCTTTTGGCCTGCTCTATACTTGATCACGAAGTTGTAATTAGACAGCCGGGCTATCCATCGCTGTTCCAGCGCACCTAGCTTGGCTGTATCCAGGTGGGTCAATGGGTTGTTATCAGTATAGACAGTGAATTCTGCAGCTGCCAAGTAGTGTTTGAAACGCTCAGTCACAGCCCAGACTACTGCCAGTAGTTCTAACTTGAAGGAGCTGTAATTTTCAGGATTTCTTTCAGTAGGCCGGAGCTTTCTACTTGCAAAGGCGATGACTTTCTCCCTGCCTCCTTGCTTCTGAGATAGTACTGCTCCCAGTCCCACATTACTGGCATCTGTGTAAAGGATGAAAGGTTGATGGTAATCGGGGTATGCCAGAACTTCTTCTCCGGTCAATGCCTTCTTCAACTTTTCAAAGGAATCTTCCCTCTCATCACTCCACTGGAAAGGAGGATTGCGGTTTGAAGGCTTCTTCGACTGCCCTACCAGGATGTCTTGTAGAGGTGCTGCTAGCTTGGTGAACCCTTGGATGAATCTACGATAGTAGCCCACCAGTCCCAGGAATTGCCTCACCTGTTTCACGCTGGTAGGTCTTGGCCAATCCCTTATTACGGTTACTTTCTCGGGATCCGGTGCTATTCCTTCTGAACTTACAACGTGTCCCAGGTATTGTACCTTTGGCTTTAGAAGGTGACATTTTGATGGCTTGATCTTCATACCATACCGGGATAAGGCTTCGAACACTTCTGCCAGATCTTGTAGATGTTGTTCGTAAGTCTTTGAGTAGACTATTACATCATCTAGGTACAGAAGGACGGCTTCAAAGTTCTTGTGTCCGAGACAGCATTCCATCAATCGCTGAAAGGTACCGGGTGCGTTGCAGAGTCCGAACGGCATACAATTAAATTCACAGAGACCCATTGGTGTGGTAAATGCTGTCTTCTCTTTATCTTCCTCAGCCACAGGGACTTGCCAATACCCACTTGTTAAGTCTAAGGTGGAAAAATAGTTAGCAGATCTTAAAGCGGCTAGTGACTCTTCAATTCTAGGTAAGGGGTAGGCGTCTTTATGGGTAATGTGATTAATCTGCCGGTAGTCTACGCACATTCTCATGGTTCCGTCTTTCTTTTTAACTATTACCAGAGGGGCTGCCCAGGGGCTACAACTGTCTCTTATTACCCCGGCCTGTTTCATCTCCCTCAGCATGTCTTTAGCACATTGATAATGAGCGGGCGGTATGGGTCTATATCTCTCTTTTATTGGTGGGTGGTTACCGGTAGGAATTGTATGTTCTACCCCTTTTATCTGTCCGAAGTCTAATGGGTGTTTACTAAAGACCCGTTCATATTCTTCTACTAATCGGTACACCCCTTGTTTTTGGTGGGTAGGTGTTGAATCTGTACCTATATGCAGCTGCTGACACCAATCTTCTAATTCTCCACTTGAACCATTGTCGTCCGCCTGACATGACGGATTCAAGGGCCCAATGGCTATGATGGCATTGTTGTCAACAGTGTATAGCTTGGCCATTGTAGCGTACCTTGGTAAAGTGACCTCTTCCTCTCCACAATTCAAAAGACGTATGGGCACTCTTCCCCTGTGTACCTCGACTATTCCTCTAGCCGTTAATATCGTGGGTCTACTATCAGTGTACACAGGCTCTACCAAGGCTTGGTAATCTCGTCCTTTAATACCAATGGCTGCTCTACACCATACCAGCATTTCAGTTTTTGGAGGTATCACTATAGGAGTTGGGTCACTTACCCTCACACTGCCGATTTCTCCACCTGCAACCTCTACTTGTTGCTTCAGCACCAATGCTTTTATCTCTCTCCGGAGAATTCTCTGCTGGCAGGATTGGGCAGTTTCCGCAAATTGCTGTAAAATAGTAATAACCTCGGAAAAACAATTTTCTAAAACATTCATACCTACCAATACAAAAGGTTCCCGTCGGTTAACATCAACAATTATGATACCCTGATTTTTTAATTCTGCTCTACCAATCTTAATGGTCATCTCTCTAAATCCTACTTGCGGTACCAATTTTCCATTACTAGTATATATACTTAGCTCAACATTAGATGGTCTTTTATCAATGTCTGAATCTGCCCAGTACCTCTTATAAAGGATATGTGGTATAGATGAAATCTGGGAACCAGTGTCCAACAAGGCATTGATGGGAATACCGTCCAGCACGATGGGAATAATGGGACGTCCTCCGACGTACTTATCGTGCCAGGATGTTGGGCCTTGAAAGTTCACTCCTGCGAAGCGGCCCGCATTCCCAGGGGATCCTTGTTTAAATCACAATTGCGGGCGATGTGGCCTGGCTTCCGGCAACGGCGGCAAATAGGCTGTCCATCCGGCTGGTAACGGTCGTTGGGTCGTCCTCTCCACGCTGGGTATCTCTGGGGTCTCATCCAGGAAATATCCTCTCTGCGGTTCGCCAACTCCATCTTGGGTGTAGTCTGTGATTCTCTCATTTCCTGCATGGTTTTAGCCATTGAGGTGACAATGTCTGTTAGAGAGTCAAGCTTTTGCTGGAAAGCATCATTAACACTGGCCTTCAGGGGCTTAACTGATGTCACTGGCATTCTCTGTTTTTGAGGGGTTTCTGTAATGGATGGCTCAGGATCCTGATCCCAAAGTGCCTCTGCCTGCTGGAGACGAATAGCGCTCTCCTTTAACTGGGCAAATGTCACTTCAGGGTCCTTGAAAGTCAGCATACTCGCATGCCCTCGATGAGAAGGGGTTAATAGTCCCTCAATGAATTGATCTTTTAACAATTTATCAGCGCCAGTGTTAAACATTGGTTCAGCCAGTGTAAGCGCTTTAAGGGCCTCCTGTAAATTCAGGGCAAAGTCTCTCACACTCTCATTGGCCTTTTGTTTGCAATTGAAGAATTTGGTCTTTGCTTTGCTACCAGCAGTAGTTTCAAATACTGCCTTTAATCCAGCTAGAATATGCTCAGCAGTGTCTTTTAGATCAGCGGACCATGCTGTGACTTCTCGCTTGGCATTACCACTTAACTGTGCCATCAGCAAACCGACACGCTGAGCTTCTGCCATTGGAAACATGTTTAAATAGGCCAGCAGTTTTTCTTTAAAATCATCAAAAGTATTAGGCTTACCTTCATACACTGGAAGCCATGGAGCACCTGGGGTATATGGCATCAACATCGGCATAATAGGCGCTGCACCTTGCGCCGCTGTGCTGCCGAGCGCTCTGTTCTGTGATTCAGCTGCATATGTGTCGCCGGGTGTTTCGGCGTCTCCGTGCTGCGACATGTTGCGCCCCCTTAGTTAATCCGGACCCTTCCGGTCCTCTGCTTCCGTCGGGATGGCGTATAATCGTTCCGCTGTGCAGCAGGATTGGTTTTCCCCTTTTGCCGACGTCAGAGCTCTCAGCTTGGTGCCGCCCACAAAGACACGCCCCCTGCTGCTTCTGCTCGCCGTGAGCTCAGTAATGGCGGAATCTGAAATGTTTCAGTCAGATCAGAGCTCAGGGCTATGACACAGTTCAAATAGCAGTCTCGTGCTGTGGCAGTTATGAGGTAATTAGTGATGATGCAATTTTACCTCAGAGGCTGGCGGCCATTTTGTTTCAATGTTAGTCAATGGGGAAAAGTCTATTTCAATGGTTTCCAATGGGAAAATCACTTTTTGATAAAAAAGTCAATTTTTCTCGGATTTTCTCACAATTTTCGGCATTAATCACGGCACACAGTACCCGATTTAACCAGGCACGGTAAATCCTGTTCGTGACGCCAAAGAGAGATGTGCCGCCCAGCTTAGGGGACCGGGATACCCGGCGCAGGGTCCCTTTCCTTGGGGAAGTCACTGGTGGCTGGACCCAGGCCGTGGCCCCAGGCTGGCACACTCCTAAAAGGGGGTATTTACAGGGGATTTAGAAGTTTATATAATTTATAAAGTTTGTAGATGTTATTGTCGTGACGCCACCCAGAATAATGTGGCTATATATGGCCACCGCTGCCTTGTACTGGCCAGGGGATGATGGTGAGAGGCAGCTGAGATGGTATAGCCCTTTTCCGGGTAGGGCTGTAGGGTCCCCTGGACAGGTGATGTTAAAGTTAATGATGGATGAAGATGGAAGTATGGTGAGGAGATGTTAAGGACACAGACACTTACTTGATTCACAGCAAATTCTCTCAGCGGTGATGGTCCCAATCCTGGATAGATGGTAGCTGTTAAATCAGAGGCTGAGGCACAGATGAGGTTTAACTGGTTTACTTTCAACCAAACTATAATACAACAAGTCCCGTCTCCGGAGTCTGCAATAGGGGTTCAGTTGCTCAGGCCCCACCGGGTCCTTTACCTCCTGCTTGCGCTGTCTATGTGGCCCTGCTGCCGTGTGTGAACTCGCTGCCGGCCCAAATCTGTCCTCTCTGGGTCCCACTCAACAGGCAACTTGAGTCCTTTGTCTCTCTCTGCTTACCCCCTCCGGGAGTACTGCTGAACTCTTAGTATGTTGCTGTGTCTGGCCCTGTGAAGCTTGTTGTTACCTCACGTTTTTCCGGTTGCTGTATTGTATATAACTAATGCAGCCACGGATCCGGTATCCGTATCTGCGCTTTTTATCTAGGGTAGATAATGATGCTACCCGATTCTGAAAGTGTTCCTCTTATCAGTTTTCTCCTCCTCAGACCGATGGCTTGGACCTGGAAATTGTCAGTCAGTCCTCAGGAACTCAATCCAGCTCCTGTCACTCTGAGCTCCTGGCTCCAACTGTCTGAAAATTTACCTCAAACCAGTGTTTTATCTCTAGGGAAGTCTCTGGTGTCTCTGGAGCTCCCCCTACTGGCCAAAGGTGGTAGTGCAGTGGCTTGGCTTTCTAAGTGAGTGCAACTATTATGATCTTATACTGTGGCTAATACCCGCAGGGGCGCCACACTACCCTCACAGTTCTGCCTACATCGCCTACTTAGTCATATATCTGGTGTTTAAGTCTATTATTTAAAACTCTTAAAAAATTTATGTACAGATTCTAGATTCCCGATTCTTTAGAATCGGGCTCACAGCTAGTATAATGATATTACAATAAGGGTGATACGGAGATCATGATAAATAACAACATGTCTAGGACATAGTCCTCCCCTGACTTAAGACTTTTTTGGCCTCAGACTCCATAACTGTCTGGAAGGTATCCATGATAGGAGATGTGGACGACACAGGATAATAGTATGGATTAGAAACAGCAAAGGCAATTTTCTGGTTGATCATTATACCTGGTGCTTCTAAATCATGTAAGTCAGCATAGACATTTGCTCTTTTAATGAATAATGTAAGGGTACATGATTAGATACACTACTCATACTCTTATAACCCGAATTTGGCACGACAATCCCATGTTCATTAGGACAAAAGAAATGCTTCTTTACAGTCAGAGTCCTCATGAATTTGTTGATGTCCTTCAAAGTCTGGTAAAGGTTTCCTCTACATGTAGGAACAAAATTAAGTCCCTTACTTAAGACCTCAATGGCCTCAAATGACAAAATATTTGTCGAAATATTAATAACTGTATAGTCCATGCCACTATTCGTCATACCACTTACTTGCGCCCCCGGTCTGGTGGATGCCAGTGTTTTCTTCCCCCTCCTCCTCCGCCTTTTCCTCCTCTCCCCTGACCCCCATTTTTTGGACCATACCTGGTGTTATAAAAAAAAAAAAAGGGGACAGGGGAGAGGAGGACAAGGTGTAGGAGGAGGGGAAGAAAACACTGGCATCCACCAGACCGGGGGAGCAAGTAAGTGGTATGACGAATGGTGGCAAGGACTATACAGTTTTTAATATTTTGGCGAATATTTTGTCATCTGATTCCTACAATTCCTGTAGTTTTAAAATTTAATAAAAAATTCCCCCTCCCTCCTCGGTTTTTACATACTAGATAAATTAATGCACATCTAATATACCGTATATACTCGCGTATAAGCCGAGTTTTTCAGCCCAAAAATTGGGCTGAAAAGTCCCCCCCTCGGCTTATACGCGAGTCATACGGCCCCCTCAAAGTTTGGCGCCCCCACCTCAGTTTCTGGCCCCCCCCGCATGCAGCGCTGCACATATACATTACGTGTCTAGCAGCTGTTACCCTCCGGTGGCAGATCGCGGCTCCCGGCTCCGGGCTCCATCTTCCTCTCTGTCTTCCTGGTTGTCATGTGACCGGCGCGATGACGTCATCGCGCCGGTCACAAAGCAGGAAGACAGCGAGGAAGATGCAGCCCGGAGCCGGGAGCCGCGATCTGCCACCGGAGGGTAACAGCTGCTAGACACGTAATGTATATGTGCAGCGCTGCATGCGGGGGGGCCCAGAAACTGAGGTGGGGGCGCCAAATTATGAGGGGGGCCCTGCTGGGGCCCTGTATACTACCACTGGGGCTATATACTACCACTGGGGCTATATACTACCACTGGGGCTGTATATATACTACCACTGGGGCTATATACTACCACTGGGGCTGTATACTACTACTGGGGCTATATACTACCACTGGGGCTATATACTACCACTGGGGCTATATACTACCACTGGGGCTGTATATATACTACCACTGGGGCTATATACTACCACTGGGGCTGTATACTACTACTGGGGCTATATACTACCATTGGGGCTATATACTACCACTGGGCTGTATGTATACTACCACTGGGGCTATATACTACCACTGGGGCTATATACTACCACTGGGGCTGTATACTACCATTGGGGCTATATACTACCACTGGGGCTGTATGTATACTACCACTGGGGCTATATACTACCACTGGGGCTGTATACTACTACTGGGGCTATATACTACCACTGGGGCTATATACTACCACTGGGGCTGTATGTATACTACCACTGGGGCTATATACTACCACTGGGGCTGTATACTACCACTGGGGCTATATACTACCACTGGGGCTGTATACTACCACTGGGGCTGTATATATACTACCACTGGGGCTATATACTACCACTGGGGCTGTATACTACTACTGGGGCTATATACTACCACTGGGGCTATATACTACCACTGGGGCTATATACTACCACTGGGGCTGTATATATACTACCACTGGGGCTATATACTACCACTGGGGCTGTATATACTACTGGGGCTGCGTGTATACTACCACTGGGGCTGCTGCTGTATACTACCACTGGGGCTGCTGCTGTATACTACCACTGGGGCTGCTGCTGTATACTACCACTGGGGCTGCTGTATATACCTCTGGGGCTGCTGTATACTACCACTGGGGCTGCTGCTGTATATACCACTGGGGCTGCTGCTGTAACACTGCTGGGGCCTGTATATACCACTGGGGAGGCTGCTGTATACCACACTGCTGGGGGCTGTATACCTGTGCTGGGGTCCACCCTCGGCTTATACACGAGTCAATAAATTTTCCCAGGTTTTGGGGGCAAAAGTAGGGGGGTCGGCTTATACACGGGTCGGCTTATACACGAGTATATACGGTAACTAATATATATTTAGTAGTACATTTGATCTATTGCAGCTTTTCTAATTCCTTTGATTTTATTCTTTTTCCTTTGCAGATTTCCTATGTTGTGTTCTGTTCTTTTCTTCTTTTTGCCTTTATTCCACAATATGTCTGAGTCCTGATGGAGAAGAAAACAAACATACCGTAATCAGTATGTTTATTACATGGGTACACGCATAATAACACTACTTTGCAGTTTGTGCCACAAGGCTTCTTTGTATTAGAGCTAATTTCTACCTTGCTATATTTGTCTGATTCTATCACATGATTGACACAGATGTCTGTTCCTCACGTTTTCACCAAATAATAGAATAGCTTACTACACTGATGCACCGTTAATCATGATATCTCCTTTGAGATATCAGTTCAAATCTCTGTTGTCTCTGTTTTTTTCTCTCTCTTCTTTATGTATGAATCATACACATTTATTTTTCCTAAAATTCTTATTATTTAATCTATAGTAAGATGCTTTTTACTATAATAATACACAAGTATTGTTTTATCATTGTTTTAAGTTGTAATACATGTTTAACACAAGCTTGAGTAATGTAAGATGTGACTGATGGTCCACGTCACCGAGCCTCCACCCTATGGTGACGTTACCATGAGTCTGCAAATTTGAAATTTTGGTGCCTTGTTTACTATAAATTGTAGTGCATGTATGATCTTCTTGATATTTCCCTGAGGAATGAGCCAAGAGGGGCTCCGAAACGCGTAGGATTAAAGAGTTAACTTCAACCAGACGATCCATTGTCCTGGTCTTCCTTTGGTAGAAGCGCGGATCATACGACACTTTGTCCTTGTATGCTGATCGGTGACCTGTGGATATGTGGATCCAGCAGCAGCTACCGACTAAGTGTTCATACTGGTTGTGGGTTACACAACCAGATCAGGTGAGCAGGCCCTTGTCGCCATACATATACCTCTATATATTAGAGATAAGACCCCAGTGCGCATTTGTCTAATTTTTTTAGATACATCAAGCCTCTACCAGACTTTGAAGGACATCAACAAATTCATGAGGACTCTGACTGTAAAGAAGCATTTCTTTTGTCCTAATGAACATGGGATTGTCGTGCCAAATTCGGGTTTTAAGAGTATGAGTTGTGTATCTAATCATGTACCCTTACATTATTCATTAAAAGAGCAAATGTCTATGCTGACTTACATAATTTAGAAGCACCATGTATAGATAATGATCAACCTGAAATCTCCTTTGCTGTTTCTAATTCATACTATTATCCTGTGTCGTCCTGATCTCCTTTCATGGATACCGTCCAGACAGTTATGGAGTCTTGACGGAGTCTGACCAAGTCTGACCAAGGAGTACCTTTATAAGGATGACCCTATATGTCCAATCTTCCATGCCCTACCTAAAACGCACAAGGATCGGTTTCCCCACCTATGCGCCCCATCATTGCGGGGATTGGCTCCCTATGTGAGGGGCTCTCAAAGTGGGTGGATAGCCGGCTCCAAGTGTTGGTGGAGGGCATGGTGGGTCATATTAGAGACACAAAGCACTTCTTGCAAGGTCTATGTAAAATTACTTGTAAAGATAACTTTCAATGGGTGACTTATGACGTGACTGCCCTATATTCTTGTATCCCCCATAGTCTTGCAATTCAGTTTTTACAGAGGGTTTTGCGTAAGAGTAATGTGTTACCAGAAGACACGAAAAAATTCTTATTGTTGGCCGTGGAGTGCCTCCTTAGGAGCAATTTTTTCAAATTTGATTACATGCTCTACCTACAGGTGTGCGGTTGCCCTATGGGGGCTGGGTTTTCACCTTCCCTTGCTAATTTGTACATGGGGGCATGGGAGGAGGAATTGTTCTATAATTTGGACAATCCCTTCCAGGACTATCTGATGTGGTATGGGAGATACATTGATGACCTGGTCATCATTTGGGCTGGTGCAACGGATGTGTCTCTGTACACACTCCCCTCTCCCTGTTGGAATTTTTCAATGACAATAATTTTAATCTGTCTTTTACTATGCAAGAACATACCAACAATGCTCCTTTTTTGGACATCCTCCTTATGGGTGACAGTACAACGGGTAAGATAGAGACTAAACTGTACAGAAAGCCCTTGGGGGATAACTCGATTTTGAGAGCTGACAGTTGTCATCCATCTCATGTTACACGCAATTTACCCCGGGGGAACTGACCAGGGATAGAAGAAACTGCTCGGGTAGTAAAGACTATAGGTTGGAAGAACAAAAGATCCAAAAACGACTCGGAGAGAGAGGATACAGCAGAGGATCTTTGGTGGAGGCAGGGAGGAAAATGAAGAGTAACAAGAGAGATGATTTACTAATGGGTGATGGACAGGCTAAGAGGACAGACGACATGGGTAACTTGCCTACCTTCTCAACTCCTTTTAGTGTTGATTTTGGGGACATAGTCAGCATTATGAAAAAGACCGTTCTTATCTTGTACCAAGACCCTGTGTTGAGGGAAATTTTGTCTGGAGGTTGGTGCCTGGTGGCAAAAAGGGATATGAGCTTGGGTCATTCTTTATCTCCAAGCTTATTCACTAGCTGCAAATCTACTCCGACCTGGCTGAGACACAATGGAACTTTTAAGTGTGGGAGTCTAAGATGTAACCTTTGTGCACATATAGAGGTATCTTCCACCTTCCGTAATAACATAACTGGTCAAATATTCCTCTCAAAAATGTTCATTAATTGTACCACCACACATGTGGGTTGCAACAAATCTTACGTTGGATGCACGACCAGAACTCTTAAAAAGAGCGCCGCTATCATAGGAGCAGGAGGTGCTATCTGACACCCCTGCTGCCTCACACTGACAGAAAAGAGATAAGCCCCCAGATATCTACACTGGAGAGGAAGGCGCTGTGACCAAGGGGACAGGAGACATCTGCTTATACCCCCACCAGCGCAACCTGAGGGCTAAGGGAAAGGCACCTCAGGTACCTCTGTGGAAAGAGACTGTCACTCCTGATGAAACCTACAGCCCATCAGTAGGTGGAAACGCGTCGAGTATATGGACAGCATGCATAAGATAAGTAAATCAATTGTAAAAATGACTGCCAACTAATACATCCATTGTGTCTTTGGGAATTGGTACTGAACTGCCTTATGTTGTTGGTACTCTTAGGGGTTAACAGAGAAGGGGACACTTGGTATGTGGTATGGGTTGGTGCAGTGCATTGTATAGGTTCAATTTGTGATCTGAAGAAAACTTTGAGCCCTAGGGGTTTCCTCCCCATGATGGGGTTGTGATTGTGGAACCCTTCATGTGTATGGATCACAGTTTGTGATACTAATAGTGTCCAGCTGCACTAGTGAAATCTGTTACATTTATAACACGCAGTGAAACCGTAACCTCTGCCCTTACTATTTCTACTGTGATAAATACCCTAGGTGACCAATATGTGACTGAGTTCAAGAGGACATTGGGGTTTGACCCATGTTCAGACTACACCCTTGATTACTTTTGGATGTGTGATGTTGACTAATAAAAGGCCATTGGATGTTAGGGAGAGCCATTGTGGAACGGGGACACCGTATAATTTAGGTGTTTAAAACTCCGTTGCTAGGCAGGAATCACAACAGGGAAAGGATAGGGGTTTCATCCCTGTGTGAAGCGTGTGTTTATAGACACTAGGTGTGGGATAACACTGATTTGTTATTTTAACAAATAATGTATTAAAAGTTATATTTTAAATAGTGCACTTTATATTGGATTTATACTTTTGGATGGGGCTGGATTAAAATCTGCCAGTGAACTGGTATTAGTGGGGGGGGGAATTCCTGATCCATGGAGGTCTGGAACAAATTGGTAACAGCTTGGAAAGCATTGCAAACGAGGCAAACCTCAAGCTGCGATGGCTCAATGTTAGGGGAGTGGTGACCTCAAAAAAGTTGCAAAAAATAGAATAGTAAAACATGTTTATTATTATATGTGTATATGCATATACAATTACTATCATCATTCCTGGCAGTGTATGAGGCATTCACCTTTTTACTCACGGAGAATGTGGACACATGCCGAGCATTGCTCACAGATTCTTACTAGTGAAAGAACGTGTACAGTATGTCATCTACAAATATAACATGAGAGTTATGTCCCGGCCTACCCCAGGCTGTAGGTTGTTTGACTACTAAACCCAGCAGGCTCAATCTACGAGCCATATTAGATTATGAATGATCCGTGCATCTGAGCCTTGTGATTCTCCAAAAGCTAGAAGCACATTTTTTCTGTAGCCACCAGTTTTACTTTTTTGGGAGGAGGATCATATTGTGCCAAGTAGAATTAGAGTTTTGTACTTGTGTCCATGTTTTAATAGATATAAATTTTTAAGGCAGAGGACCAATATCCACAAAGACCAATCATCCTCCACATCTCATTTGTCAGGAGCCCTTCTTTAAAGTGAGACAGCAATCAGATTGGTTATAAACTGCAAGCCACTAATTGGAGAATGAGTTTTGGAGTAGCACTTGTGAGACGGTAGCCGGGGTTGTCATGGACGGCCGGTACGTCTCCCCCAGGTTGTGCGCCCTCCATGGGTAGAAAAGTACTCCAGTCCAGGGTTTGGAGGTTTTTTCCCTCTTCCCAGAGAGGAAGGCGTTAAGAGGAAGCAGGAACACTGGGTGTGGGTCCTTGAGTTGGGAGTGAGCACAACTCCCTGGGATTCTGATGAGGAAGCATGTTCTGAGTCAGGCCGCAGACCTAGTGGCGGATAGACTTCTGGGAAAGCAGCGAGGAGCGGCCCCTGAAGGAAGGGGACCGGAATGCTCTGTTGGACTGTTGTTTTTTTCCTCTTCTGTTGGATTGAATAAACCTGTGTGCAGTGACCCGTGGTGCCCGGATCCCTTGTCTCCGCCGTGCCGCCGCTACCTCACACACTATATGTAGAGACCACCAGTGCTGGCCATTGTTGTCACTATAAACAGGATCAGTCTTGAATGAGTTGTCCAGTTAGAAAAAAAAACACATAGCATTGCTTCTGGAAGGAAGCCGCCATGTTTTTTCCAATCTTGGACAACACCTTTGAACAACCACTCATTTAAATGATCATTGCCAAAACGTGGAATGGAAACCAGAAAAAGAAAGAACAAGTGAATCCTCAGGAAATACAAGATGATCCTTGTGATTCAGTGACCTTCTGATTTACTACAAGGACCAGGAAAAGTCATTACTGACCCCACATAACATCATATCCAGGTGTGATCTCCGTGACAGCTCTTCAAGATTTGGGAGGATTGTCCACCCCCGGATTACCCCACACTTGTGAGTATGGAGTTCTCTGATCAGAAGTGAGTAAGCTCCTAGTTCAGCTTGTTTGTCACAAGTGGCCATTGTGAGAGAAATGTATGATTAAAAGAATGAACTGAAAACAGCTGCCAAATCCATAGAGGGAGGAGAAAAGGGTCTGGTGATCCAAGACTGTAGGCAGGGCCAGCTCCACGTTTCTGTGGGCCTCGGGCGAAAGAGACTCAGTGGGCTCCATTACCATATACTGGTTGCATATATATACAGTATATATATATATCTTGCTATATAATTGTCTAAGGCATCTGTCGGTAACAGAGGCCGCTCATTGGTGCCCGCCGATCAGAGAAGCGGTGCATGGTTTGAATGCCGCTTCTCTGATTGGTCGCTGTGTTCAGCGCCGACCAATCAGAGAAGCGGCATTCAAACCGCACGCCAAGCCGCGCTACCTCTTTGATTGGAAAAGTTCTGTGCTTTGGCACATGGTTTGAATGCCACGAATTTCTGTTTGTCAGTCAGTGTGACGCAGTTTACTTCTCTCAGGTCTGTCAGTCATTGTGACACAGTTTACTGCTGTCTGTCAGTCAGTATGACGCAGTTTATACCTGTCTGTCAGTCAGTGTGACACAGTTTACTGCTGTCTGTCAGTCAGTGTGACGCAGTTTACTCCTGTCTGTCAGTCAGTTTGACGCAGTTTATTCCTGTCTGTCAGTTTGTGTAACACGGTTTATTCCTGTCTTCAATGTCTGTCAGTCAGTGTGACGTATTTTACTTCCGCCTACAAGGTCTGTCAGTCAGTGTGACACAGTTTACTCCTGTCTGTCAGTCGGTCTGACACAGTTTACTGCTGTCTGTCAGTCAGTGTGACACAGTTTACTTCTATCAGGTCTGTCAGTCATTGTGACGCAATTTTGTCCTGTCTATAAGGTCTGTCAGTCAGTGTAACGTACTTCATTCCTGTCTATAAGGCTGTCAGTCAGTGTGATGTCATTTACTCCTATCTACAAGGCTGTCAGTCAGTGTGACGCAGTCAATCCTGTCTACAAGGCTGTCAGTCAGTGTGACGCAGTCAATCCTGGCTACAAGGCTGTCAGCCAGTGTGACGCATGTCACTCCTGTCTACAAGGTCTGTCAGTCATAGTCTGATGCAGTTCACTACTGTTTACAAGGTATTCTAGAATACCCGGGCCACCATCTAGTATATATATATATATATATATATATATATATATTTTTTTTTTTTCAACCATAATACGAAATATATACAATCCCCACAAATACAGTATATTCCCTCCCTGAGCCTGTCTTCCCCTGTGGACTGAGTCTCCCCGCCCTGTGCCTGTCTCCCTCCTGTGCTCAGACATACTCTGCAGAGCACTGGACACACTTTTCAGATCTTCGGACACAATCTTCAGATCACTGGGCACACACAGCAGAGCCCTAGACACACTCTGCAGAGCACTGGACACACTGCAGACCACCGGACAAAATGTGCAGAGCACTTGACACAAGGCAAAGCAATGGACACACTGCAAAGCACTAGACACAGTAAAGCACTGGACACACTGCAGAGCACTGGACACACAGCAGAGCAATGGACACAATGCAAAGCACTTTACACACAGCAGAGCAATGGACACACTGCAGAGCTCTGGACACCCTGCAAAGCACTAGACACAGTAAAGCACTGGACACACTGCAGAGCACTGAACACAGCATAGCATTGGACACAGCAGAGCACTGGACACACTGCAGAGCACTTGGCATGATGTGCAGAGCACTGGACACACAACAGAGCACTGGACACATAGCAGAGCACTGAACACACTGCAGAGCACTGGACATGCAGCAGAGCACTGGCCACACTCAGCAGAGCACTGGACACACAGCAGAGCACTGGATAGACTGCTGAGCACTGGTCACATTCTGCAAATCTTGTGACACAGCAGAACACTGGACACTCTGCAGAGCACTGGCCACTCTACAGAGCACTGGAAATACAGCAGAGCACTGGCCACACTCAGCAGAGTACTGGACACTCTGCAGAACACTGAATGCACAGCAGAGCACTGGTCACACTCTGCAGAGCACTGGACACACTCTGCAGAGCTTGTGACACAGCAGAACACTGGACACACAGCAGAGAACTGGACACTCTGCAGAGCACTGGATATACTGCAGAGCTCTGGACACCCAGCAGAGCACTGAACACACTGCAGAGCATTGGACATACTGTGCAGAGCACTGGACACACTGCAGAACACTGGACACACAGCAGAGCACTGGACACATAGCAGAGCAGTGAACACACTGCAGATCACTGGACACAGCAGAGCACTGGACATACTGTGCAGAGTACTGGACACACAGCAGAGCACTGGACTCACTGCAGAGCACTGGACATACAGCAGAGCACTGGACACACTCTGCAGATCACTGGTCACACTCTGCAGAGCACTGGACATACAGCAGAGCACTGGACACACTCTGAAGATCACTGGTCACACTCTGCAGAGCACTTGACACACTCTGCAGAACATGTGACATAGCATAGCACTGGACACTCTGCAGAGCACTGTATATACTACAGAGCGCTGGACACAGCTGAGTACTAGACACTCTGCAGAGCACTGGACACAGCAGAGCACTGGACACATAGCAGAGCACTGGACACACAGCAGAACACTGGACACACAGCAGAGAACTGGACACACTGCAGAGCACTGGACACACTGCAGAGCACTGGACACACAGCAGAGCACTGGGCACACTGCAGAGCACTGGACACACAGCAGAGCACTGGGCACACTGCAGAGCACTGGACACACAGCAGAGCACTGGACACAGCAGAACACTGGACACACAGCAGAGCACTGGATACACTGCAGAGCACTGGACACACAGCAGAGCACTGATTACACTCTGCAGAGCACTAGACACACAGCAGAGCACTGGACACATCAGAGCACTGAACACAGCAGAGCACTGGTCATACTCTGCAGAGCACTAGTGTCCCCATTGCTGTGGGCCCCTGGGTGCTGTGTAGGTGCTCCTAACATGGGGGTCCCCTATGTGCTGCACCGACCCCTGCTCTCCCTTCTAGCCTGTGTGGCAGATGTGATATCCCAATGCCTGTCTGCACTGAGCCAGGAGCTGATCTCTATGATCTCATTCACCTCCAGCACTTTCTGCAGGAGACCATAGAGTTCTGCACCCTCCTGGCTCAGTGCAGATGGGCATTGTGATATCGCATCTGCCACACAAGCTATGAGGGAGAGTGGGGGGGCGCAGGACAGGGACCCATACACAGCGCCCATGGGCCCACAGCCATCGGAGGATACAGGGCAGGGTATGTTGTCCTATGGCAGATAGGCAATTCAGGGCCCCAGCACTTGCCCAGGTGTGCCAAGTGCTGAAACCGGCCCTGGTCAGAAGGCTCAGCTACAGATCCTCTGTGCGGAAAAAAAGGTCCTGAAAGCGCTGCTGTTGAAGAAATGAGGATTACACAAGGTCTTGATGCAATGCTGTTTATTCCCAACACGTTTCGCGGCCATCCCAGCTCCTTCATCATAGGTACAATGTTGCTGGCAACGTTTCCTGTGCACTGGGTAAAAATGCATGCATTCAAGTGCAACTACGTTTTGCATTGCGTTTGCAATGCGTTTAACCATGCAAGTCTATGGGTGCGGCAACACATGCATTTGAGTGTGTTTCTATGCGTTAATGCAGCACAAAAAATGCATTGCGGTCAAACAAATCAAAAACGTGATGTGTACTTAGCCTTACAAATTGTTTGCAATGTTTGGGGCAGTGCAATTCAGAACACAGGTGCAGCATAAGAGAAGTTTTGGAGATGGAGGTGTGAGTTTTGGTTTATGAGTGATATTAATTTGTGATCGGTTGCAGAATGGATGGCACGGTAGGATGATAGACAGAGATGAGGGATGAGATATGAGGGGTGCAGAATTGTGGAGGGCTTTGTGGGTGAGAGAGATAAGTTTGGATTGCATCCTGTAGTGAATAGGCAACCAGGGTAATGACTGGCATAAGGAGGAGGCATCTGTGAAGTGGCTGGACAGAAAAATGACCCTGTGTCAAAATAGTGTCTCTTACCTGAGAGACTTTTGACTGGTTTTGTACCTCTGTCTCATGTTTGTATTGAGACTTCATATTAAATGTGTTTATTTCCTTTGGCAGTTGAAAAGTTAATGTCAGTCTCTGTTGCTAGCAAGATAGTTAGTTCTTGTCCAGGTGTGGCTACTCTGTGATTACTCCCATCCCTTTTATATGATCTCATGATTCCAGCATACTTTGCTGGAGATTGAACTTCATTCCTGGCAGGGGCGGACTGGCCCAGGTGGCAGGGGATCAAGTGCCCCCTGGGCTGGTAGGCGGCTGACATGGTGAGTGAGCGGTCTCTGATAGCCGATAGCCCTCCCCCCGGTCATCAAAATTCTCTGATAGCACCCCCCCCCGATTCCCGACCAGGCTGCCTGAGGTGAAGGTGTTATCTGGAATGCTGATTTCTGCCAAGCTGTCTATTTCCAAGGAGTTGTGGTAGCAGGCATGACATTGCTGTTTGTGTCTCCTGTTTGTCTTTCCTTGCCCTTTTTTGTCTTTATTGCAGTGGTTGGGACTGGTGCTCCTGATGGCCATTCTCTATTGAGGGCTAACATCAGGGCTAACGATGGCCTAGGTATCCTGTTCGGTGTCGAGTTGAAAGAACTCTTATGTAGACGGTAGGGAGATCAGGGCACAGCTGCAGGTGAGTGCAGAAGGTCACCTCTCCCCCATTCCCTATGAGCAGGGCCCTCCACTGTATTTGTCCCCCCTGGTGTTTCCCTATCAGTTTTTTTTTGTGCACCGGACACCATTAGTCCATGT